>VUQG01040090.1:0-10429 GCA_015106755.1 Etia nguti
CCCTTAGTTATGCTGCAATAGACGTAGGCTGCTGGGGGATTCCCATGATGCATTGAGTTTTTCCTTTCCAGTCACCTTTCTCACTCACTATGTGTTAGTAGACCTCTCTGCATTGAATCATACCTGTTATTAATCTCTGTCTCTCTTCCACAGCATGTCTTTATCCTGTTTCCTTCTCTCTCCCCAACCGGTCGCAGCAGATGGCCGCCCCTCCCTGAGCCTGGTTCTGCCAGAGGTTTCTTCCTGTTAAAAGGGAGTATTTCCTTCCCACTGTCGCCAAAGTGCTTGCTCATAGGGGGTCATATGATTGTTGGGTTTTCTCTGTATCTATTATTGTACGATCTACTATACAATATAAAGCGCCTTGAGGCGACTGTTGTTGTGATTTGGCGCTATATAAATAAAATTGAATTGAATTGAATTGAATTGGTGTGTACTTTGTACCAGTGTATAGCTTATAGTTTATTTCCCCATTTAAAACTTAGAGTAAACATTTTATTGATGTAGTAGAGGCAGTAGTTCCTGTCCTATGACCATGTAATGGGCTATAATGTAATGAGCTCCAAAGCTGAAGGGTTTAGCCTGGAGCTCTGCTGACAGATCTCTAAACCCATTGTCAGACTTCACAATATGACTAAACTGTGAGCCTGTGATTCCTCTTAGACATCACATGTGAGTAAACCCTATGAGCCTCTATGTGTAATCCTTGCAGTCTCTTGCACAGTGTCCTTAGCTGTTCTTGTGTGCACAGAGATGTGGTTTCCTCACTACAAACACACTTATATTGTCTGTGCTATGGAAAAATCCTCAGCAGACAAATTTTGCAACCATCAGTACACTACTCTGTGCTGAATACATTATCTAACATGTTCATCTATCTGAATGATAGATGGACCAATCAGGCTCTATTAAAGAATAAATTAATAGACCACACCACATAAAATTATCCATAATTGATTTAATTTTAATCAATCAGCCCTTTAAGATTTTTCATTGTGCAAATCTGGACTGCTAGCAATGCTTGTGATGCAAGCTTTACTTAAGAGTCCATAGTGTTCAAGTCTAAAGGTGGCACATCATGTCAGGAGTGCATCCAGAAGCATGCATGCAGGGGCGGATTTAGAAGGGTGGCATGGGGTGGCATGTGCCACCCTAAGAAAATTTCTCTAGATCCGCCCCTGCATGCATGTCATTTTTATGGGATTGATGGTTTGTGCACAGTGAATTATTTTAGGGTGTTTTTACAGGTATAGTTTATTACTCTGGTCCAGATCAGTTAGTGAGTTTGTAAACTTGTAGCTTTTTCCTATTGCTTGAACTTCATTGCTGACTATTGCACTTACCTTATATCAGATTGAGATTTTTGTTTTGTTTTGTTTTGTTTTGATCTTGAATGTTTGTGTAAACAGCAAGGTTCTCAAGGTTCTGGTATGCTTTTGGCAATGCAGCACACATTTGGGATCTTTTATTCTGGATTCCCTTTTTTAAAAGATCTCTGCATTCGCAACAAAATACTCTTAACAGGTACAACAACCTGTCTGTTATGTCACTGGTAAGATCATTCAACACTGCTGGAAGCATCTTCCCTGTGCAACTTTTGTCAGTGTTAAATTGTTAAAAAATGTTCAGTACTATGATGTTCTGTTTCTCTACTCTGCATGGGAACAAGCTGATTCTCTGAATGCATGCATGTCAGCAAACTAGTTAGATATGATTTGCTGTTTTTTCGGGGGGAGGTTGTATTTTTGTTTTGTTTTTTCTATGAAACTAAGTGACTAGATTAGTACAGACATGACGTATTGTTCACCGGACATTCATCCCTCCTATGTTGTCACATTTGAGGTCTTAACGACTTTGTCACCCTGCAATCTCAGTCATTTGTTACTCATGAATGTAATGGTTAAATCGCAAAATATTTCCATATGATAGATATCAGCGTTGTTTGCATGTTTCACTTCATCTTAGAAGTCTGTGACAACACTGTGCTTTCATGAGTTAATGTGATGCCAAATGTCAAGCAAGTCCTTCCTCAAGGTTTGGCACTAGCACACACCTGACTGAGAAGAAGGAATGTTGCCATGTTATGCGTAAGCTAATATGATCTCTTCTCCTCACTACTTTCAAAGGCCTAGGGAAGTGCTTTGCAAATAAAATGTGACACAATTCACCTGCTGTTTTTTCTATCTTGCTGAGGCCATTGTGTGCTGAGAAAATATTTTCTCAGGGTGAATGCTTTTAAGCACCACCCATACTCCTAAAATCCCTGATTCATTAAAGCAGAAATCGTAATTGCCTGTGACGTGCGAGCGTTGAGAAGATCAATATGATCATTATGCTTTTGCATGAATTGAATTAGTAACCCTCATCAGCTCACACAAAGACGGAGACAGTGCACACTGCACGGGTTTATTCATGGTGACAGTGAAATTCAATCACAGAACAGCAAAGGTGCATGTTAACAGTTTAACCTGAATAAGAGTTTAACAGCGTTATGGCAAAATGCCGGGCAACTTCATGCATATAAATATTGCCAGCGGGAGAACTGAACCAAGAAAGTGGAGGTGATGTTTGGAAACAGCCACATTCTTCACCTGTGACTTTACAGACTCCATTATTCTGTTTCTTTTGACTGATGAGTCTCATTCGGGCTCACGAGTGGGTCAATTTATCCCTCATTCATGTTTGAATGACTGCATTATATACGAGCAGTTGAGGGTATGACAGACAGCAGAGTGGAATAAAATACAAGGGGAAATATCGGAGATAGCCAAAACCCTAATAAATGTCATGTGGCTGTCAGTGGTAGTGCTGCACAAGGTTTTATATCTACCCCAGGGCACTGTGGCGTGGCAGCAAAGTGGTTAACTGAATAATAACAAAGGAAATAGGTTTTTACAGGGAACACTGTTTTTCTATACAGAGAATTGCACTGGTTTTTTTTGTTACTGTTTTTATTGGTCATAACACTTTTATGTAACTTGCTGAACTTATATTTTGATTTTGCTACTATGCACACTGTTCCACTTAAATGGGTATATGCATTTCACTAGGTTAGACAGAGCGCGGTTGTGTATATGGGTGTTTATATGTGTGTATACAGTGTTATACGACAGTGATAAATTCTGCTGTTTAATTTGCCTGCGGGGAAACGCAGTTTTAGACTGTGAAGAGGTCATTCAGTGATTACATTCTGTATCAAGGGGTCCTCAGATGCTTACTACACAGGAATCAACTCCCTTGCCGCTGGAACTGGGGGTCGGGGGAAGGGCTGGCGAGGGCCACTGGGAGCATGACAACGGGCCTCAGAATAAGGAGCGAGGCACTTGTCGCAGCTGATAGCAAGAACTCATTACCCCGACCCAAATTAACCGCATCAACAACAGAGAGGAAAGATGGAGGGGGGTATTAATGGAGAAAGAGTGAGTAAAAGCTCCATTAGAGGTCCGCTGAGTGTCGTTTTCATCGGAGCTGTAAATAAACATGGCGGGGTAAAGACTTCCCTCCCCAGTTGCACCCTATAATTATGGCCCCATCGTTTGTTTGCGCCCCTGTGCTGTGTTACTAAATTAAAGCATAGAGACCAGGGGAGAGGGGTTAAAGTAGGAAGCTCAAGCAGTTTATCTATTAAGATACATGTGAGCTTATATGATTTACTGAGCGTTTTAACTGCTCACTTCCTCACTAATATCCGGTTGAGTGCTGCGTTAGTGGCTGTTCAAAGGAAACTAAAATAAGGATCCAAGTCATCTCTGCAGGTAGTACCCATTGTTCAGGTAAAAAGGCTGAGCATGTATATAGCACTGTGCGGTGGTGGTGGTGGTTGTGTGTGTGTGTGAGTGTGCTCCTGTTAGCAAACAAGGCCTTGGGTGTTTCAGTGCGCTCATACTCTGTGCTTAGGGGTAACATTATACTTCAATCCGGAAGGCTCAAGGTGTCATCATTTCTCTAACTACTCTAACTACAAGGTTAGATAAGGGTGTTTGATTCACTGAAAATATGAACGTTACGTATCGTCCCTTTGTTACAAGCACTGAAAACACAGTAGCAAAAACAAAACTGTTGCATCCATGGCACTTTGGGTAAATGTGACCTTTTCATGCTCAGTTCTTCTGTCAGTGCCTGAGGGAAACGTTTCTCTTTCTAACTGTGCCATAGCGCAAATCTTGATGACAGTCCAGTATCAGCACCAGAGCCCAGTTTGAATTTTCCAAACAGTCCCCTGCTTGCACAGAAACAGCTGTGTGTCTGTCAGGTGTGACACATCCACATGCATCATTTAACATATTGCACTCTTTTAATAACCCATTTAACACACACAGTAACCAGAAATTCAATTAAGTGTCACTTCCTGTTACTTCGCATCGTGCAATGTCAAACACCTATGCTGTTCAGTCAGCTGAACACAATGCAGCCGAGGCTCTCTATCACCACACCTTGATGAACACACTGTCTGTGTACATTAGCATGTCAAACATGACTGTATGCTTCCCACAAACCACAATAAAGACTGTGAGAGCTAGCCGTGCAGTCAGTTCCCAGGAATACATAATGTTGATGATAAGGTGTGGTAATGGTGTCATAGTCTTTGCAGTGATTTACTGTTTCTGCAATAAATCTTTGAATTTTTGCATGTTTTTGTTTGCATGTTCTTTGTCTCACTGTTTGTCTCCCTTTCCGCTGACATCCTGTTTAATTTTGAAGGTTAATGCTTTCCATGGTTGGTTTCTGTGTTTTTGTGTTTTTTTCCAGCCCTTCTTTTTGTCTGTCTAAGAGAAAGGATCCTATAATTTCACTGGTCTTTATTCTCTCCATGTATGTTATGTACCTTCTCTTTGCTGTTTTCTGGTTTATCCTAGTGTAGTTACCCTGTTTGCTTATTTGTCCTTGAATCGAATTGAACTGAATTCATTTTATATATTGCAATAACAGCCACCTCGAGGCGCTTTATATTGTAAGGTAAAGGCCCTACAATAATAAGTGTTCCCGACCATCCTAATATAATTTTTACAATTTTGCTTCTTTGTTGTTGTCTGCTGTGTTGCCTGCAACATGGTCCCTTTTAAGTACTTTGCCACCAAATATGAAAAGTTGACTCCCCAGAAGCTCTTGGAAAATGGACCCCTGAAAGGAGGAAGCTTTTGTTTTTCCTTGTATCTATCAGGAATTTCCCCAGGCAGCTGTAATGGTGAAAGCTGAAACATCTGGAGTAACTGTGGAAATTGTAACAGGGGAAAAAGGAGCTTCATTGTTGGTGAAAGGAAAGATCAAATTAAAGATCAAAATATTTTTGTAAAAGGAGCCATCCATATTTTCTTTTGTATATATTGTCCATCAGTTTCCTTAACTTTATATCCAATTCAGGGTTGCTGGGTGACTGGAGCCTAAACTAGCTGTCATAAGGCAAGAGGTGGGGATAAGTCACCAGTCTATCACTGAGAGACAGACACGTGCATCATTCACAAGAATTTAAATTAATCTTCAGCTAACCTCACATGCATGTCTTCCGACTGAGAGAGCAGGTTAACTCCACACAGAAAGGCACCAGCCTGGATTCAAAGCCAGGAGCTTTTGCTGTGAGGTGGCCGTACTAACCACCACACCACTGTGCTGCCTGTACACACCATACAGACAATATTGCATGACATGTTCTTTAGTCACACGATCCATCACACTGAACAAGTGCTCTTAAAACATACTGCCAGTATACATCTGTATATTTGACATATTTCAGCACTTCAGAAATCCTAAGAAGATATTTTCATTGTTGCAGGCTAGGTGTTACTGACGTTCTTTCTGTTTTCTGTCTTCGATTTTTGGAATTACACTGCATACTGCAAGAACTGTGGGCATACATGACTCCTTGCTAATCCTTTAGCAAAACCACATCCACTGAATGTAGATGTGAATGTGTGTGCTCAGCTGCTGAGGCTTGAATGCTCTGCATTTTTTATCCATATCGTTTTTGAAGAGTGACGAACAAGATATCATAATCCGTTGTCTGGCAGAGCATATATCATACTGGATGGCACATATCACGCTGATCCATTTACTTATTAGATGATATACCCAGGAGCTTAGACACTACAGCATCACATGCTAACAATGGTTCCCATTACTACAGGTCCCACAGGCTTACTTTCTAAAGAATAAAAATAAGTCTTTTAGCTGTGATAAAGAAAAAATGTGTGTCGTTTGTATGTGTCAGCTATGTTTTAGTGAATGAATGTCCAGCTGTGTCCAGCTGAATTGCCCTTGTGGGATGGCTCCAGGTGAAGAATGGTGGAAAGTAGGACTGTGCGTTTAGTGCCACATACCCAGCATGCCTTTTGGTTTAGGACTCCCCCTAGAAGTGGCCACCACTGAACCGCCTGTTGGTATGTGTGGTTTGGAATCACAACAGCAATCCAGTGAATCAGTATAACCACAGAAAGTGGGAGGAGGTAATAAAGAGGACAGCTAGAGTTTGGAAACATTCATTTTGATGCTTTTCCTGATCTACCCTTTTCCTGTAACCACTAGCCTGCTGTTTGCTGCTGAGTTTCAGAAACAGCATCTTTCAACATTCTGATCCTTATTTAAGGGATTTAATCATCTTGAAACATTAAAAGGATGCTAAACAGGAAATTATTAAACAGACACTAGCCTTATCGCCCAAGACGCTCTACTATCAACTTCCTTTTGTCTTGCACCCACAATAGACACCGTAATGCCTTCCAGCGTCCAGACGTAGCATGCAAACATGCCAAAGATGCGGCAGAAGACAGATTGAAGATCACATATAGTTTTGCTCTGGGCAGGCTGTGCAGAGAAAAGACAACTGGAAGGAAAGACAGTGATCAAAGCCAAGTAGCCCTGAGCAGGAAGTAAGCTAGTTGGCATTCGTCAAGTCTTCTCTGTGTTTTTGGAAGATAAATGACTTGGTATTAAAAGTAGTTCTGCTTGCTCTGTGGTTCCAAAGTGACAGTTCATGAGTGCTATGTGTCTTTCGTCTGCCATTTGGCACCAGCCAGACATACTTTACCAATAATGTATTATCATAATAACAAATAAGAGGGTAACGATCTGACAAAACATTTTTTGGAACATAATAACTGGAATGGTTGGCTTCAAAAGATTAAAAGATGTTCTTCTAAACATCCACCAGGTCACAAGTGACTCACTTAGGATTGTGGTTGGGTTCTGTGTTAGGCACATTTTCAGAATAAAGAAGATATTACATTTCTAACAAATTACTATAAACATTACAGTGTTTCTAGTAAAACATTTAGCAGTTACAATTTCCAAAGAGAGAAAAATTCTAAAAAAAGGGTGAATGTGTGATGTAACACTATCCCTGCCTGATGTTAACAGGTTAATAAGGAAACATTTTTAGGTTTTCGATCAATGGCTTTGAATTAGTAAATCTATATATCTGAGGTCAGACTGTGGACTGATTAAAATGAAAATATGACTGAAACCATTAACTAATTTTATTCTCAAGAGAGAATAAAGAATAAAGAAAATTTTATTTTATTTATTTATTATTTATTATTACTATTATTATTAATATTTATTTTTGTGGTTTGGACTGTTGGGCACATGAAACATGTGAAAACTATAATTTCCTTAAGTCTGTGAAGCTAAAGGAACAAAAAAACTGAATGCAGTCCAATTGCATTAAGCATTGATCGAATACTTCAAAATATTTGCGTACTGTTTCAGACACCTGAACTCTAGCCACTCGCTCTATAATAATCGAGTAATCACAGTTACCTATGCAAAGCTTTGAGAGTTGATACAGACAGACACAGTGAGCTGGCAGCTACCCACGCCCAGGATGTGCTGTTCCTCCAGGCTCTGTAGGATTGGACCACTGCCACCTGCCAAGGCTTCCTCTGGAGAATGGATGTTTTTCAGCTACGAGGATGATTTTGGCAGCTCACACTTTGATGAACACCCAAGTATTATGCTTTTGTACGGCCGGTAGCGTTGTATTATTCAAGAAACATGCCAAGGAGACAAAGACAATCAGAGCACTTAATTACCCACAATGCAAGGTTAAGCTGTATTATTCTACACAATTGTAAGCACAGAATAAATAGAAATAAGTAAAATTGTGTTCTGGCTTGCTGCCCTAATGCAGCAAAATGGAAAGACAAGAAAATCTCCTACCGGACGAGTCCACTGCTTAGCAAAGTAGGTTTGGCAATTCCTACATTGTGAGTGGGTGGCAGCTAATGAATAAAGCCATAAAACTGATGCGATATTTGTCATAGCTTAACAACATGGTTTAGTACAGTTGTAGATGCTGCTCCACAACACCAACCTACACTGAGCGACCTCTGTGCCACTGTGAGCCTGAAAACAGAGATGTGTATCGATCCACAGCTGAGTGAGCCGTGGCTGAGAGAGACAATCACAACAACAAGGTGGTGAGATACACAAGAGAAATTCTTACATGCCGATGTGTCTGGGGAAGCAGGAGGTAATATGTGGAGGACATGGTGAGAGCAGAAAATTGGGTCTGGAGCTGTTCAACAGAATGTGACCTTGAGATGACTCCTGGCAGCAGCCAAAGTGCTGACCAAAAACCAGAATATCTCAATCAACTCTGCTGCTCATGTGCCGAGCCGCGAAATATACCATATGTGTCCTAGTTGTTATAAGATAATAGATAAATGAAAAAAAATGTGGGGTGGGAAAATTGAAAACAAAACTTGTGATATTTAGCGCATTCTTCTTCCTTAGCAAAACCCAGCACACACATTACTCATGGTAAAATGTTGTGCTTTTATAGCAGTGGAAAACATCCTGGAAACACTTGTTTCAACCAGAAGTGCACTTCTTAATAAATTCTGATTCCAGATTCTTTTCATTTTTAAACCCCTACACACTGCAGCTCCTTTTGACTTTGACATTTGGTATTAAGCACTTTTGTACTTTTCATCACAAATGGCAGATCTTGGCCCAAATTCTTAACCAGGTTAAATGTGCTTAAAGGTGATTTATTGAAGCCGGGATGGTTCGTGTGAAGGTAACGCTGAAATAAGAAAGCAATAATGTTTTAATAGAGCATGTTTTCAGAGAATTCAAAATCTTTTTATTCCATGTGTTACATTGAACACCAACATTTAAGAGAAATTTGATTCCAGTTGCACTCAGTGCATTAACAATTCAAGTACAGAACTCAGGTCTCATTATGAGTCATGCTTCATTTGACCATTTATCATTACTTCTTTTCAAACCCACCTCAAGGACCAAATAAAATTATGAAGACTGAATGGTTCTTTCTCTTTAGATTCACAGCAGCATAGAGCTTTTGCATAATGGTAATCAGTGTTGGGGAGCAACGGAATACATGTACCAGCGTTACGTATTTAAAATACAAAATATGAGTAACTGTATTCCGTTACAGTTACCATTTAAATAGGTGATAATTAGAATGCAGTTACTTTGTTGGAATAAATGGATTACATATCTTTTCCTGTTACATATGTTAGGCTAATTTTGGTAATTCCACCCATTGCCAAAAACCCAAATAAGAGGCTCTAACGTAAGCGTCCTGTTAACATTGGTGGCGTCAGTTACACAATGGACCCGGAGCCAGCACAACAGAGCCAGCAGTCCACGGGCAGGAATGCATTTCTTACTTGGAAATTCCAATACCACTTCATATTTAAAGGAGCAACAACCAAGCTGCTCACAGCATCAAAAGACTCCAACCTAAAGAAACATCTGGAAGTTCTTTTTTTAAAACTAACGTTAGCCTGCTGCAACTACCTTGTTTTAGTTGTGATAGCTACCTGGGGTATGTACCACTTCAGTATCTTCGATGTACTATTGCTGTGTGATTTATTACTGTTACTGAAAGCTACTCCTCACTGAGCTAACATTGTTAGCTGGTGTTAGCTGATGTTAGTTCATAGACTGCAGACTGTTAGACTTGATGGATAGCATTAACAACCTTGTGCAGTACTGAAAGCAATACCAACTATATTTTTTCAAATCTTAACATAAAATGAGTAACAATAGGGTGGACATTAAGTAAGGATGCACCTTTTTGCAGTGATCGCATATGGAAAACTACTTCTGTATCAGTAATATATTTTCTTTCTGTCTGCTTTCAGGACTGCACATGATTATTTGCAGCTAGCAGGTTGTTAATACTATCCATCAAATCTAACAGTCTGCAGTCTATGAACTAACATCAGCTAACGCCAGCTAACAATGTTAGCTCGTTAGTGAGTAGCCCTCAGTAATAGTAATAAATCACACAGCAATAGTACATTCATGTAGTAGTGAAAACCATGACAATATATTAAGTATTCCAAAGTATACAGAATATGTTACTCACATTAAGTAACTTAACGGAATATGTTAAAAACTACATGTGGCATGTATTCTGTAATCTGTAGTGGAATACATTTTAAAAGTAACTTTCCCAACACTG
>VUQG01040099.1:0-20963 GCA_015106755.1 Etia nguti
TGTTTGTGTGTGCGACACACTGTTGACTGCATTTAATGGCCTGGGCCGTGAAATATCCGATCTAGTTTCATGACAGAGCTCATAAAGCTCTGTTTTCAAAGATGGAAAGGACTTGTACATGGCTCAATGCAGAGCTGCCATTCAGCATTAATGGGCCTGTTAACTCTGCATGATGTCCGTGACTGTGTGTGTGTCTGTGTGCATTCGTGCCTGGTGACAGTTGCACCTTTTAGGTGTTGAGATACTTCAGAATCTGGAGAGTGACTGAGTGAGCGCACCTAGAAGAGGAAGAGATAAATGTATTTGACAGAGAGACGGAGATGTATAATAAGTATTCTGTGAACACACATCACATTTCATTCAGTTTACCTCGGTTAACTCTGCTCGGCTTCTCCCCCATGTGTGTCCAAGTGCAAGGAGGAGGGGAGAGAGTGAGGAAGAAAGAAAAGATTTTGAGTGCTTTGATGAGCAGTTCTCTTGAAAATCTAAGAAGACCTGAAAACATAAAGAGTCCCAGCAGGATTTAAAAACAGCACGACCATCAATGAGTCTCAGCACAACAAAATTCCCTCTTACATTCATATTGTTGACAGTTCCCTTTCCCTTAAGTGAAACTTGTAAACCACAGAAATAATCGTGGTAGTATCTCTAATGCATGCTTAAAATCAAAAAATGGCACATCAGAGCCTCTTGTTACAATTTAAACATCATAAATCTTCATAAAAGAATTGACTCCTCTGAAATGATTAAAGTTTAATGTGATGAATGATGATTTGGATGATAAGTGGGCTCGTATAAAAAGAGGCTGATAAAATATTGGACCCTTTATTTGCCTCATGCTGGTAAATCACTGAACTTTGCAGTCCATTGCTCTGTTTTAGTGTGTGATGGTTATCTTTTGTCACAGCTTTATATCAGCAAGACGTTATAGATCAGAAATAAAAACTAATCCCAATTTAGCTCTGGAAGTCTCTGGAATCTGTCTATGAGGATGGCGTAATGTGGTGACATGTATTTTTTTTCATGTGTCTGCCTTCACATGCATATGAACTTGAGTAACATCCCATTCTTAATCCATAGGGTTTAATGTGATGTTGGCCCAGCTTTTGCAGCTATAACAGCTTCAACTCTTCTGCGAAGGCTTTCCTCAAGATTTAGGAGTGTTTATGGGAATTTTTGACAATTCTTCCAGAAGCACATTCGTGAGGTCAGACACTGATGTTGGACAAGAAGCCCTGGCTTATAGTCTCTGCTCTAATTCATCCCAAATGTGTTCTGTCGGGTTGAGGTCAGGACACTGTGCAGGCCAGTCAAGGTCTTTCATACCAAATCCATCAACTCATCCATGTCTTTATGGACCTTACTTTGTGCACTGCTGTGCAGTCATACTAGAACAGGAAGGATTCATCTCCAAACTGGTCCCACAAAGTTAGGAACATGAAACTTTTCCAAAATGTCCTGTTCCTTTAACTGAAACAAAGGGATCAAGCCCAGCTCCCAATAAACAACCCCACACCATAATCCCCCTCAAACACCAAAGTGCACAGTGCAGTCAGACAAGTACTGTTCTAGCAACCGCCAAACCCAGAGTTGTCAGATGGAGAAGTAAACTTTTATTCTAAAGAACACGTGTTCACTGCTCTAGAGTATAGGGCAGCACACTTTACACCACTGCATCCAGCAGTCCCAATCACCTCCAGTTTGTTGTAATACCACTAACAGCTGACTGTGGAATATTTATTTCAGGACTGGACTTGCTGCACAGGTGGCATCCTATCACGGTACCACGCTGGAACTCACTGAGCTCCTGAGACCATTCTTTCACAGATGTTTGTAGAAGCAGTCTGCATGCCTAGGTGCTTGGCACACCTGTGGCCATGGAAGAGATTGGAACGCCTGAGTTCAATGATTTGGATGACTGACTGCATAGTCTTGGCAATATAGTGTCTTTATATCTGCTTTGCCCTGTACCAGAATTACTTGCACCATCTCCCAGACATTGAATGGACAGTTGCTGCCATCAGCTAGTTAAACATCAAGGGACATCAAATGTAATCTGCTTGGAAAACAAACCCCAGTATACATTATTCTGTTCAAAATGCAACTTTTATCATCGAGAGCTCATCAAATCAAAAATACTCAGTGTCAACCAAAAGCTCGGGTCTTTTAAAAGAATTTTTTGTGTGTAAAAGGTTACATTGGCACCTTGTCTGTGGACTCTGTTGTTCTCCAGCACTGGGAGTCTCTATATGTAGGCCTGTTTGACACACTTGATGCTCTGTTGCTGTTCAGTAAACTAGGAGATCATCCACTGCTTGGCTAAATAAACATAAAGGAACTGTAGTAACTCTGCTAAACATCAACAACACATTACACTGTCTGAGAAGTATGGCATCCAGGTACACCTTAATCCCATTAGTGTTATTCTCCATATCAGTTTTTATGACATCACCATGTTGCCTGGCAGTGAGCAAAAATTTGCCATTTTTAGCAGATAAACAACATCTTATATTTTACTTTTCTCAATATGATCGAGGACATCAACTTACTAAAAGCATGGACAGACCAAGCAGCACTGCAGCATGTACACATATTAGTTGTTTCTATTCCACTAACCTGTTATGAGACAGGAAAACACTAATTATGCGTTATTAATTCTGAACTGTGTATAATCTTTACTAAGCTAATCTTGTTTATGAGAAAAACCATATTGAAAATCAAATCATGTAAGTAAATGATTTTCCATTTCATTGCTGCCCTGTAGGTTAATAGGTGTCAGTGTTGTGGCTGCGGAGCACATTATTTAAAAGTTTTTGCAAACTCTGAGAAGTGGTAAGGGCCGGGGAGAGGCTGAATGGTTTTAATTTTGCATTGGGAATGAATGAGGAGAGAAAATGTGCCTCAAGGCAGGTGAGTAAACAGAAAGTCCCTGATGGATAAACTCATAAGCAACACTGTGTTGCCTAGCAAAGTGTCATTGTATATAAGAAACTGCAGGCTGTCTTTGGTTGCATGTCTCGATGATGCTTTCCTTTGATATTTTTTGCTGTAAGCGTGACAGTGGTGGCATTGCTTATTGAAATCATTGCTGCTCCCCTTTTTATTTGTTTATGAGTGCTGCTCAAATGACTGAAATGCCTGCAGTGCAGGTTCTCCAAAAGGACAAGAAACAGGAGGGGCTTGAAGGAATGAAGGTTACTGCCAAGACATTTTTTCAGGAGACATCTCCACTCAGTTTAATTTTGAACAGGCATCTCTATTGCA
Source organism: Etia nguti (assembly GCA_015106755.1). Taxonomy (NCBI): domain Eukaryota; kingdom Metazoa; phylum Chordata; class Actinopteri; order Cichliformes; family Cichlidae; genus Etia; species Etia nguti. The sequence goes on from VUQG01040099.1 coordinate 3,265, forward strand.
AGATCTTCTACACCCTCACAAGTAAAGACTTATGAGGCTGACCAACTGGTCAGTTGCAATGTTGGACCAACATTATTACGATGATGCAAGAACAGCACCACCGGGATATCAGATCGGGCTCATCTTTGTTGGGTAGGCGTTGTACCACAGCTATGTGTTAGCTCTCTCTTTTTCTTCCACCTGACATCAATGTTTCTTGGTGTTTCTGTTACATTAATTAGAAACGATTTAACTTCAAATCTTTTGTCTTGACTCACTCTTTGACACTTACCTTGAACCCCTGCCTTCCAACATTGTCAGCCCATTGTCCTTCAATTTAGGACCTCCTCCAAGACAGTGGGAGGCACTCACTGTTTGCTGACCCTGACCTTCCTGCTAAATATCCCTATATTTTTGCCTTATAAAGAGTCCTGTAGCATCCCCTGCTCTTCAGTGTTCTGGTACTATTCTGGATATAATGATGGATGAGAGCCTGTCTGTCTCTGTCAGCGAGTCTCTACATCACCTTCCCCACATACATCATGAACTCAAAAACTTTAACACTTTGGGTTTAAACAGCTGTGAAATATATGGCTGCACCTGTGCTGCTGTGGGGCAAGACCACCAACAGTCCACGAGGCAGATGTGCAGAAACTTGAAGAGCGTCTGTCAAGGTGGGTCAAATTCTTTAGTACTTTTTAACAGTAATGCTACCTGACGTCCCCTGAACCAAAGTAAAATATACCCTCTCCTTAATAATTCAAATCCTGAGTGATTTGTTCTGAAATTCAAATCCTTCATATAGGTTTTATTAATGTTTGCAGTTTTGTTTTGTTTTTTCGAATATGCTTGTCACCACGGAAACAGTTCCCACATGGGTTTGGCTATTGCAAAGTGCAGAAATGGCCCTAATTTTAATATGATGCATATTCATCTCATCTCTGTGACACGCAGACAGAGGCTGATTCAGAGTGAGTGGAGGGGAATGATGGAGCGCCGGGGAGTACAGGAGACACAGACATAGGCTTGTATAAGTAAAGCACCCAAGCAAACACACCAGGGGGAAATAGAGGTGCTACTGACAGCTGTGATTTGTAGAATGAGCATTGTCAGTGCCATACTGAAATACTAAACTGCTCAGCATGTCATATACCATCTGAGGGGATTCGGTTCATTGCCGTGATCTGAGACCAGATGTGATCCCAAAAGTCACAGGAAAGAAGAACAATCATAGTTGGCTTAAGGCTTGATAGTTAATCAGTATTGTTTATATTTAGAAATTAGAAGGTTTTCATATTAAAAATAACATCATAATTAACAAAATAGAACTGATGTTAGTGATCTCGCTGTCCCTGTCTGGCCTTTCTCTTTTTCCAAGGCCAAAAAACATATGTGATAGAGCTTTTGGTTGTAGATGTTTCCTGCGTCTCTGTGTTGGTCCTAGATGTGTGATCCACTCGCCTGGTGACAGCTGGACTGGGCTCAAGCCCCACCACAATCCTGGCTGGATAAGCTAATTGATTGATGGGTCATTTAGAAATACTCCACTCCACTACATGATTAAAATATTACATGCATTCGATTGAAATGAAGTGCAGTGCCAGTGCTGATGTAAATTAAGTAAAACACTGTTGGCTATGTGTTTTCAACAGTTACAGGACTAGTTGAGCCTTCAACAGAGGAATAAGTGGCTTTAAGGACACAGCCAGTGCATGTATTTGAGGTCAGGGCGGTGGCTTGCTAATGGAGATCTTTTAAAATGTCCTTTCTTATCATGCCAGCTCATGTGTAGAGTATAAATTAGCCCACGTAACAGCTATGGACATCAGCAGATCCAACTTCTGCCACCTTTTAGGCACCAGAAGAAATCTGTTTTTCAATAGAAAGGCAATAAACGCAGTTCTAAATCAGGCAAAGGAACAACATCGATGAAAAAAAAGTTATAGCTGATCTCTGAACAATAAGAAAAATATCTAATTATGTTTCAAGTTTTCTACTTTGCATCAGTACAGAACAGCAGCCACAACTGTTTGTTAGGTAAGATGTTTTGCCCCACACGAGCACAGAAACTTGCTGAATTTCCCATCTGACTCAATGTGATTTGTTGGGGTGATTTGAATACTTGTTAGAGCAGCTGATGATTTGTACAGACGCAGATAAGGAGTGGGAATAACAAGGAGCAGAAAGAGATCAAGAGCAGAGAAAACGAGAAAATGGAGACAGAAAATTGAAGTGACAAGAGGAAGATGAAGTAAAAAGATGAAGTGAGGGAGGCTAATGAGTTTCTTGCTTTTAGCAAAGAAACAAAATAATGTAATCTCATTTTATTTTATTTTTTTCAGAAGTGGGTGTAAAAATCACTATGCCATCTACTTATCAAGCAGTCCATTCATAACCTATCTGGCGTTTATTAAGGTTCATTTTGCATGATCATTCAAAATTGACTCTTAAAGCAACATCCAGATGAAGCAGAAACAAAAACTGGTCTTTTGCTGTCAAACACGGTTATGCACGTATTTCTGTATAGGCAGGGATGAGGAGAAAACAAAATGAGAACAAAACACTGGTGCAGAGCGAGTACGGGGCCAACGGAGCAGCTTGAGGTTGATGCAGATCAGAACAGATACAACTGTGCAGAAAAAAGCATTAAAGGCAAGAAGCCAGTGATAAAGGTTTCTAAAACAGTGTTCACAAATCAAATTACTGTGCAGACCAAACAGCGACAGATAATGAAGCAGCAGAAAGACACAATACACACAAGAAAAACCCCAGAGGAGTTTAAAAACAATGCATTCAAATGCAGTTGTGAATCATGTTTCATAAATCATTAAAGATTTTTAAAACCTATTTTTGAAACTGTGTGCCGGTGCAGAGTGAGGCAGAGTTTTTTTTAGAAGTTCAGTAAAAAGTGCATTAAAATAATTAATTTAATTAGAGATGAAAATGGGAATGACATTTCAGCATCTCATAAACCTTTTTAAGGAAGACAAAAAGGCTTATTGGAAAACTTATGCATATGTACCACTGTCTGCTTCTATAATCTAGTAAATTAAAGTCATTCAGATATACCCACACAGTGACAGAGAGAACCGTGGTACAAGCTTGAGCATGAGCATGAGACGAGACTGTACAGGAATGTCCTTTTCCTCTGTTTCCCTCCCATTAAAGTCTCTGTAGACGCTGGCCAAAAGCCTGCACATCTTCAGACCTTTGTTTATAAAGATTGAACTCAGCTGGGTATTTTGCCAGGCCTTGTAGCATCGTTGGATACTTATCTACCACCAAGGAGTGCAGATTAATGATGAGCTGTGTTGTCACACATGTTTAATGTCACTCGGGCCAATCTAAGATCATATTTTACACTTTTATAGAGGTAAATGACCTGGGATGTGTTTAGCCCTAAAGGTTAGATCCCACCTGATTAATGTATAAAAGGGGCTTTTGTGTTAAGAATGACCATAACTCTTACCATTCCTGATGCAAATTTCAAAGGAATAAAGAGCCAGGTACAGCTAAATCAAATTGGTTTATTTAACAGTGCTTAAAAAAAAGCAATGTGTACATAGATGTGCAAAAGTAAATTGAGCCTGATTGACTCTCCAGGAAGTGAAATAAGTGTCTTCTTTCAGCACAATTTAATGCTCATTACAACAGAACTGTAAAAATAATGAAGCAGTACATTAGCAAAATGTAATGAAGCTGGCCTAGGTGATGTCTGTGCTGCACATCAAAGTTGGCCACCGGCATTGACAAAAGTCAGGGACAACCTGGCATTATTTTTTTTTTCAGTGCAATTACAGCTTTGCTTTGCTCAGCTGTAATTGTTTTCACTTACCGGTTTGCTAATATAAGGGCAGAGGTTTATTAACGAGAACTGTCCATCTCTGAAGGATCAGTAGAATTTCACAACTTCCTGTCATCAGTTTATTTATACTGTTTCACATTATATAGAAACCAGTGACTATAGTCTGGTGACAAGTCGGGTTTTTGTTAATCTTATTTCTTGGTTTGTTTGTTTAAAAGAAGGCATGGAACAGGCTATCATCCCTGCAGGCTAGCTGATCAGATGACATCTGATAGCTCCCCTGACATGGTTATTACAGCCTGACAGGTGCTGTTACATGTTAACACAGAACTTTCTGTCAAATAAAATAATATTGGTCAGCCAGTTATTCAATTCAATTCAATTCAATTCAATCACAAATCCCAACAACAGTTGTCTTAAGGCATCTTATATTGTGAGGAAAACATCTTTAAACAATACAGAGAAACCCCAAGCAATCAAACAGCTCCCTATGAGCAAGCACCTGGTGACAGTGGGAAGGAAAAACTCCCTTTTAACAACAAAAAGCCTCTGTCAGAACCATGCTCAGGGAGGGGCAGCCATCTGCTGCCACCAGGTGAGGGTGATGGAAGGAAGACAGGACAAAAGACACTGTGGAAGAGAGCCATAGAAATATAATAATTAATGATTAAATGCAGAGTGGTGTATAAACACATAGTGAGTGAGAAGAGAATAGTGAAGAAGAAATCCTCAGTGCATTATGGGAAGCCCCCCAGCAGCCTAGTTCTGTGCTCTGTGTTAAAGACTGTGGTAACATTTTGCAGAACTAAATACTATATACACTTTATTGGATCATTATTATTATTATTAGCAGTACTAGTAGCAGTAGTGGTAGTACGTTTCCTGCAGGCTGTACTATATTTGGCTTCCTTTTGAGGAGGAAGAGGTTTTTGAACACCTGTTAGAAGAAATATTGAAAAAAATTTTTTAGACAGCCTCACAGTCACTAAATGTGTGAGTAGGTTTACTCGTGGCTTAATTTGCAGCATGCAAGTGTTGCATGTAAAGCACATTTTTAGCCAAAATTGTTTTTAACAATGGGGCTGCAGAGGAAAAGAGCTCCAATTTTCTACAATTTGTGACACACTTTTCCCTCTTTGCCCAAATGAAAGACTTCTGTAAATAGCAGCAAGAGAGCACATCGTGCAGAGGGAAAAGTTCTCTGATGATAGTTGAAACCATTTCCCTCCCTTCCACCCACATCACACTGAGAGAACAAATGAATGTCAAAGAGGTGCCCACAGACTTCCCTACTGGCATAATATTACCCAGTTTTGAGGGAATGAAATCCTTCAAATTGTCAAAACTTCTTTTGTCTCTGAGTTGCACACTTGAATGGCACAAGTTACAGCTGATCCCTGTAGCTTTAACTCTGGTATGTCTTTGGACATAGAAGTGATGGCAGGAGATATATACATTTAAACAAATGAACTTAAAACTATTATTTTAATGTATAAAATATCATTTTATTTATTAAATATAGGCAGCAGTGAAGTCACATTAAAAGCTCTACAGTACATTGATAGCCTCATTAGGTCTATGATAATAATGAAAGAAGAATTCAGATCAAAAAGAATAATATATATTTTATACTTTAATGTAATCAAGATGGGGACTGTACACACTAAGATGAAATATAAGGGGAATAATATCAAACACTGTGTATAAGTGGTGAATTCTGAGGGGGCGGCACGGCTTTGTGACATTACTGCCACTGATCAGCAGGGGTCAGTGTAGCGCCAGAGCTCAAAAGTCAGAGACGTGTGAAACAGGCTTTCAATCAGCACTCTGGTAAAGGGGAAAACACAAACACAGAGGCCAGCCTGTCCATCATGCTCGACAGGGTAATGATGTCACACCGCTGGGCACGCTGCTGCGCACCTAACAGCCACCAGCCTTGAAGGAGTGCCCCTGATTCAAACACACACACAATGTACGCAGCGAGGTCCTTAAATCAATTCACACTCTATCGCCCTTCTTTCTGACTCTCGGACAAACACACAAACACACACACTTTTCACTATCACACTCTGGTCACTTGAGAGGTAGCTACTAATGGATGCTTTGAGCGAACCACCACTGAAGAAGTCAAGAGGTGTTGCTGTGCTAAACTACCCAATCCATTAGAGACTCTTTGGTTGCCAGTGGGGTTAGAAGTTTGGTAAAATATTTTTTACAAATCTGTTTGTTAGAAAGAATTGTAGAATGCCACAAAATAAGTCATTGCTAATATGATTTTTACTACTCTAAAAAAACGCTGATCACTGTGTTTGTTCTGTGTGTTGAGCTATCCATGCTTAATATGTCCGTCTGTATGGTCCAGGTCATGCTGTTGCCCTTGTTTGCCAGGGGCACCAGATGGTACGTCCACATGAGTTGGCCTGCCTGGAGGGCCTCCATCCCCCCATTGCACAGCACCGATGCCCACCCCAAGAAGCACCCTGCTCCACAATGCCACTGCACTTTAAACTAGCTCTAAAAGCACATTGCTGAATGTAAACATGCTCACATGGATGTTTTAGACCAAGTCCTGTAAATGCCCAATGTAGTGTTTGGAGTATGTTGTGATAAAAAAAAGAAGAAACTGTTGTTTCAATGTGAAAAGTAACAGACAAAAACGCCTCCACAATATGCTTCACTTCAAAATGTGCATTTATTATTATCACTACATATTACAGCCAAGTGAGATCAACTATTGGTTTTTAATTCATTGTATTTTTAAGAGAGGAGCAGAACATTAGAAATAGTCTTAGATTTTTAGACTTTGAGCAATCTGAATTGTAAATGAATAACAAAGTTATGTGTGTATTTATTTTTACTGTATTTTTTTGCTCTTGCTTTTTCATTTTTGAAATAATTAGACAAGATTGTTTCTGGTTTTAAGAACTGTTTACTTCCAAAGCGTGTTATCAAATGTCCTCTTTTTTAAAAAAAATCTTGTTTATTTGTTTTTTGTCCTCCTTTATATTTTGCTAGTTATAGAAAATGTAATTTTGTTCTTGCACAGGGGCTTTTATTATGTGTAGATCTGGCCCACTTATTTTACTACATAAAACACATTAGTATCCTGGAAGGTCTGTATTCAAACCCTGGAGATGTTAACCCCTCATGACTGAGATGAAGCTGACCTGTTAAACAGTGATTTAAACAAACTTGTCTGTGAAGACTGGTTGGCAACTGCCTGACAGCCACCAGTTGCTATGGAAAAATTAGGATTGTCTCAAGAATGTTGCAGGAAAGTTTGCAGTGCTGTAGTAAAAACCAACTTTTGACTGCTTTGGTTGCTAGCTTATTGCAGCAGTCACCGTAGTTTGTATGGAAGATGCTGACTTGTCTGCAAACACTCAGCAGGTACTCAGTAAGCAGTAGAAACTTCAAAAAAAACTATTCGCTCTCTGAGTTAAAGCTGCCTTTTGCAACGTGTTGGTTTCAGCAGTATGGCTTCATTTTTAAATCAACTCAATTCAGGTTTCTTCATAGAGCGCCAAATCACATTTACACTGTGAGGGAAACCATACCATATTTGGAAGAAAATCCCAACAAGCAAGCACTTTGTGATGGTGGACAGGAAAAACTCCCTTTTAACAGGAAGTTAAAACATTTTCATCTGTTTTTTTTTTTTTGACAAAAGTATCAATACATTTCAGCAAAGTTCTTGTACTAGTTTTTTTTTAGTTATCATCATAGTTTTCACAAAAATTATTAGTCAAAAAAATTAGTATTGGACAGGAGAGAGGCCTGACAGCTGAAGTGTCCACCTCCCTTTCTGCTGGGCGTGCCTGAGTGTGATGTTCTGTATTAGTATAATATGGTGGAGTGACATCTTGAAGATATGATGGAGCCTGATTATTTAAGACTTTACTTCTAAAGTTTCTGTTTCTTTTTCAAGTTTCACTACCACTCGGTGGTTAATTAGCAAGTGTTTTCAGACATGTCGACATTTTTTCATGCAAGCTACAGGCCATTGCGACAAAGTGCCAGTGACCACCGCCATCACAAGAAGGTTTTTAGTGCAGGACCTTCTTTGTGACCATTTTCATGTAGAGATATCAGGCAACCTCCTGCCAGCTGGTCGGGGAATACATATTTTCCCTAGCAACCAGATGTTGCCAGGAGGATGCTGATTGATCTTTAGGCCTGTTTGAAAAAGGCCTTAACAGTCTTAACATCTCCAGAGTAAGGCAAAATGATTTATGCTGACTTTATTAGTGAGTATCTTTTCTGATGTTTCTGATGGCTTTAACCTCTTTGTCAGCCTCACACAGAGTTGACACGCTCATTAATATGTAGCATGTCTTTCAGACATGACCTCCAGAACATTTTGGGAGAATCAAACTGGGATATTGTACAACACAGAAGTGCTCTCACTACCGGAAAAACACTTTTGGCGAGGGAGGTGCCTGGTTAGAGTGTGCAGGGAAATCAACTGCCCCATTCTCACAGGAGTCCCACTAGGACAACACTGAAGGGAGCTGGCAGCTCCATTAAAGACCATTTAATGTCCAGTGCTCTGGGGATCTAGATGTCTAGAAAAATTCAGAGCTCCAGTCTGTGTTTAAAAAAGCCTTTATTTTCAAAGTTTAACCCAATGGGACTGTTCTCCTTTGCATACTGGTAACCTCCAAAATGGAGCTTTCTAACATGTGTTTAATGTTGGTCATTTGTGTCATCACCATACCTACACTTTCTCACTCCTAAAAAGTAGAATCACTCTAATATCTCCCTATGCCATCATTCAGTTGGAAGACTTGTTGGTCCCATAATAATCGCTCAGCTGCGTCAAATCATCAGCTCCGTTTACAACCGCCGAAGCAGCTCTGAACACGCCAGCAAATGTCAGCATCACTTGTCTCGACCCCGTCCTGTCTATTTTAACGCTCATCCTTAACCTCCCTTTAGATAGCTAGATTGCAGGAGATGACAAGAAATTACAGAGCAGATGAGTGCGGACTGTTAAATGTCAAGAGAGACAGAATAGCAGGAGTGGGAGAGGGAGAGCAAAAAAAAAGAGGAGGAGTGTAGGGAGGGGAGAGAATATGAAAAAAGAATAGACAGGCAGGACGGAGGTAGAAGAGGGTGGGAGGAAAAGTTTCTGTGTGTGTGTGTGTGTGTGTGTGTGTGTGTGTGTGTGTGTGTGTGTGTGTGTGTGTGTGTGTGTGTGTGTGTGTGTGTGTGTGTTAGGCTGGTTGACATTTGAGCTGAGACCAGATTGGCGCTTGGAGCTTAGTCCCTCTCCTTCTAGCTCTCTCTGTCAGCTCTGAGCACTGAGAGTCCAGGGAAGGAGAAGGCAAAGAAGCTGAACGAAGAGAGTAAAAGGTTAGAGTAGATAAATAGAGTTAATTTCTGTGGATAGGGGGAAGCAGACAGTTTGTTTTTTTAAAACAACCATTGGAGAGAAGCTGCAGAAAGAAAAGAAAAAAGGGTCAATAAAAAAAGGGGAGTGGGGATTACACAGTATTTTTCACTCAAGGGAAAAAAATCTGGGTTTTGGATAAAGCTTCACCATCCGGCTAAATGATGGCTTTGGGTATGTAAACAGCGAACAAAGCCACATGGACAAAACCAGTGTATTTGGTCCAAAATGGCAATAAGAAGTAAATGCCCAACCAGAATCCTCTAATGTGCAATCAAGAAAGTGCCTGCAGCATGCACATGCTTAGTCCAGCTGTTTGCTGCTCATTTATGCTAAAAATTAACTGAAGGGCTGGAGTGAGCGTTCACTCAGTGCAGTCTGAATTCTGAGAGCAGCAAAAATATCTGAAGACAAACTAGTTTATCTATTTAGAATGATTTATTTTAGTTTTAAAAACAGTTATAGACAAACATTGTTCATATTTTTAAAGTACAGACGTTGCTGTCTGACCTGTAATGACTTTATAAATTGTTAAACCTTGACAATATCGTATTCTTCTTTATAGATTCATATGATTTGCTACAAAAAGGAAAGCTGCTGCCACGATCTTGATGTGTACTGAATGCTGGCAGAGCTTCGGCATATAGGCCATCAGTCCAAGTTCAGGATTTACAGCAGAGCAGAAAGACAGGACGATAGATATGCACAGTGAACATGGAGCTCTGTGCCCGCCAAGATGTCTCAGCAAATCAGGCCAAAACCCTGTGCACTTGTTATAATTGGCCATTAAAGTATCATCACAAGCACAAAAGAGCATCAGTCTCCTCACTTGCCAGTGGAAAGATAGACACTCTCCTATACAGAATGAGGTTTTTTTAGGGAAGCTCAGAGGCCTGCAGCTTCCCTGGAGCTCCTGGGTGATGAGGCAGCTCTCTCTGCCATTGCAGCCCAGTCAGAGGCCACTAATCTGGGCTACACAGCCGAGTAGCAGACCTTGGAGCACGTCCATTTCCTCCAAACTGGACAAAGAAGGATTGTGCATACTAATGTAGCTATTAACATACGTGTGTTTTCCCTTTATGATACCCTGTATATGTGACATGATGAATAAAATATGTGCCAGCATGCAGGTGTTTACTGTAAAGTGTATGTTGCCAGATGGTCAGAGACAAATGCAAGAGTTATCTCTGTCTCTCCCTCTCTCACAGACACATACACACACACACACCTAAGGACAGAAGTGTCGAGCTTTGGCTGGCAGTCGGTAAAAAAAATGCAGTACTGCTGAGTACAGAGCAACCTCAACACTTGGCCTGCCAGCATTACTGCAAAGCACCATTTAACCGTGTGTGTTTGAGTGTGTGTGTGTGTGTGTGTGTGTGTGTTGATGCGCACATTCCGTGTGCACTGCTTCAGGTAGGCCAAGTCTGTAGGTGTCGATGAGTCTGCAGTTGGCTGGGCTTTAAGCTACTGTACACGTGGTTTATGTGTGTGGGCAAAATTTAAAACAAGTGTCCATTCAAGCATCATAGTGTTCTGAGGGTGTCTTGTTGATCTATCTGTCTGAACATAGAAGATGATAACAAGAATTATAAGATGTCATAAGGACAGCAGCATGCTAATCCATCTCACTCATATAAAACAACAACAACAAAAACAATGTATGATTTAAGTACCCAAATCAATGTAGCATACTGTGTTCTTGATGTTGGAGAAATGATTATCTGCAGTATAATATTATCAGAGCAGCAAAGCAATAGCTGTGCTTTATATTAGCAAATCATTCTCTTATCACAGCTCCTGCCCACTATGAATGGGACTGCAGTTTCCCCATCTCTCACAAATCACTGACACAGACCTTTGGGCACACATATTCAAATGCAAATATCTTGTATCTGAAGGCTAAAAACTCATAGATTAGTGATGCGTTCTGAGCTGATTTTAAACATCCATTTTCCAACCACAAAGCAACCGGACAGCACTGCAAAAATCTGTCGAGGTCAAACATGATAGAACAGTTGTGATCATCAAACCCGTCGCTTAATTCAAGGGAGGGGGAACAAACAGAAACGTGTCTCCTAGGTGTTTTAACAAGACTACAGCCAGAGAAACAATAACCTACCACATCTACATTGTAGATCTAAATTTGGACAATCAGCATTCTCCATGAAGACTTGTCCTCAATTAAAATCACAATAATTAGATTGATTATGCAAGAGAAAAGTATACGAAATCTTTTACAGTAAAGGTCAAAGGCTGGTTAAAGGTAAATCAGAGCTGGAGTCATTCTAATTATTAATCGTTTTCATTTCTCTCTCTCTGTCTGTCGGTCTCATGCTGTATTTCACGCTGTGTATTTCTTGTAGTTTTGTATTCATTGTTTATGATGGTTTTATGTAATTGAAAGTTGTAAATTTTATTTGTGCATTGTGGCTGTAAAAGCACAATAAGGGACAAGGTTTGGGAAATAAGCTCGCTGTACAGCACACTAGTTAAAGGCTAAATAATGGAACTGTGTTAAACTGTACTGAAATGTAACCCTTCTTCTTGTAGAGCTCGGCTTTTGAGGTAACAATTATACATATACCTCTCACGTTCATTTAACTGCACAGAAAAACTAAGTAGCTAGTCATTTTTAGCACATGAACCTTGTGTTGTCTCTTTCACTCTCATGAGAAGCCCGTTTTAAGCCGCAGGTGTGTTGTGGCTTGTACAGCTAGGAGTCCTCCCCTCCCCTGCTGCAAGAAAGAACAACCAGGCTGGGAAGGAACTACTGAGAGACAGATGGACAAAGACCAGACGCAGACACAGACGTACCATCAGGTCCTGGAGAGCACCAAGGGGATGAATGAGGTTCACATTTAATTATCTACCCAATGGTCTCAGTGTAGTGTCATTGCATAGAACAGAAGGGACAGACCAACATAAACTGACAGTCTTGAGAAGAGGTGCGAGTTTCAGGTTTTTGCCTCTTTATGGTGGAGATGTAATGAATTCAGCTGAACAAAGGTGCACTAACACCAGAGTATGATCTATATTGTTAGCTGGAGCTGATGCTCCAGCTAATTGTGTTTGGATAAATTTGTCGCCATGGAAGGAATATATCAATGTTGATTTTAATAGCAGGGATTGCACATACAGTGCTTTAAAGCTAAATGTTGAGTTAGTTACTGAGTTGAATTACTGTCGCCTTCCTATCAGCTCAAAGCAGTCATTCTCCTCTGACCTGTGGCATCAACAAAGCATTTTCACCCAGAGAACTGTGGCTCACTCGATATTTTCTCTTTTTCAGACCATTCTCTGTAAACTCTAGAGATGGTTAAAGGAAAGCTCCAGCAGATCAGCAGTTTCTGGATTACTCAGACCACTCCATCTGGTACCTTTTCCCCCCATTGCTCACTTTGAACTTCAGCAGGTTGTCTTGACCAGGTTTGCACTGAGTTGTGGCCACGTGATTGGCTGATTAGCTATATCTGTTTACAAGCACATAAAAACATTAATAGTAGAAAGTGCTGATGAGTGTATAATACTGTTTTTAGTTTTATCGACCACTCAAAGCACAAGTTTGCAAGAAGCACTGCATCCATTGCAACAACACACCTCCAGCTCACTACCACTGACTGTTTTCGAGCAGATAATTCAGATTACTGTAGAACTCAGTTATGACAGTATCAACCGGGGCAACAAATTCAAGGTGAAAAACCATATGTTTAAAAAAAATATTAAAATTACAAAGGGTAGGAATCTGTAGTAGATACAAATAAAAACTGCTGCTGTGTTATCAGGAGACCCAACCATTCTTCATCCTTCACAGAAAAAAGTTATGTCAGCTTGTTCCCGCTGAAGTTTGAGCTCAAATCACAGAGCACACAGTGCAAGTGGTCACAACAGGGATTCCCAAGAGCAAGCAACAAAAACAAAAAGAAGCTGTGCTCGACCCATCTGGAGATGTGTTACAACGTAATCTCGTGTTTCTGGAATGGTGCATAGCTACAGTGTGTTTTGAGGGAAGATTTTGAGTGAAAACTGACCTTAAAAACAAGTAATGTTTTCAACTGTCCTTGTGACGATCATTGATTTTTCAGTCAGAACTGTATTGATGAAAGTCTGTTTTTTGACTGATCTTCATTTGACTGTGTCTAACAAAAAAAAAAAAACATTCTCTGTGGTCTTGAATGCATAAGTAGCTCTGGGACAATATGTTCATTGTACAAAAGGTCAAAGTACAAGCAAGTAACTTTTTGATACAGGATTTGACGGCTTACACGAGCCCACCTCAATAGATGTCATAAATCCCCCTTATGCACAGTCTTTGAACCATGACTGTATGTCACCTTATTCTTTCTTTCTCTTTTGCTTTCTTTCTTTCTTCTGTTGCTGTATGAATAGATCTCTTTCTTGAGGACACTTGAGCAGCAAGGTCACTGCAACTGAGGCAGAACCACGAGTGGGTTGGGACAGGAACAGGCTCATTCAATTCAAAAAAGATCCTCCTGCTGAGGCTGCTCAATGGTCCGTCAGGCTGTCTACATTCAGCATCTGTCAACATAATTTTGCACCCTTCAAGTGCCCCCACCTCACATTTATATATAAATATATATGTACAATTAACTGTCTTTTTCACACATACATACATTATTTCTTTATTTGACATTAATAAGCACATATTCATGGTTTATTCAAAATGGCCATATTCTGTAGTTATAGTAGTAGTAGTAGTACATGTTTCATTCTTTCGGACCATAAATGACAATGTTGGTTTTAACACTCACCTCTTTATTTACAAATGTGCTCCCTCCATGGTTGCAGAGAACCTTTCAGTTTTTATCTTGACATGAATTTTCTCCCATTTTCCACCATGATGTCAGAAACATTTACCGTGGGTGTTATTGCTCTCGCTGAACATCTCTGGAGTCGATCTTCTCTTGCTGGCCTTGGGCACTGGTTACAGTTGTAGCTTTGTGATTTGTGACATAGGAACTGACTTGACAATGTCTTATTAATGGTGGTCCTGCCAGCTCATAAGGCCCGCACTAATCACAGTGTATTAAGATCAAAGTTAATGTACAACAACTTTCTTGATGAAAATCTTTTAGTTAATGGCTCTAATGTGGTAGAAGACGGTCATGTAGAAAAGAGCGTTAAAAAGAGACAGACACTAAATAGACAGATAGATAGACTCAGTAACCACTGAGCTATAATAGCTACAGTAGTGACTAGAAGAACTTAACGATTTTTGAACAGATACTTTGCCTCTATATACGTGAGTCAAGCCGTTGCACTCTTAAAACACTGAAACCTTGATAAAACACTCGTCTGTTTAAGATTTCACGATGACAGGGTGTGGTCACAAGGTGAACGGGTGACCTAGTAGAAGGCAAACACACAGCTAGTCTCCGATGAGAACATTTCCTTTTGGGGGATTTTCTTTATGTGAGATAAGCACTTATCATACAGGAACTGTATATGTGTGCAAAGCAAAGTGGAGTTCAGACCATGAACTCAATTGACAGTGTTATCATAGAATATGTTATCATAGAATATTGTAGCGTCTTTCCCTTACAATATAAAGCATTGGGATTTGTTGCTATATAAATAAAACTGAATTGAACTGATTGTTTATTATGATGCCATTTTCTGCTTTGATACAACAGGAGGCTTCACATCAAGCTCGCTCTGGCAGCTGCTGTTGATGTTGGAGTTGTCGATTCAAACTGGTGAAATGTTATTTCATTTTTAACTAAATTCAGCGCCCGATGGCTACTTTGACACTGTGTCAGTGGGTCCACCACTGAATCAAAATCTACATTTCCACACTCCCATTTCAGTTGAAATCATTTTTTCATTTTATACAGCATCAGTTCAGAACAACAGTTGCCTCAAGGACCTTTATATTGTAAGATAGGGCCTAAAATATTCAGGATAGAACTCCAATGATCAGACGGTTTAACAGGAAGACCTCCGGCAGAACCGAGCTCAGGGAGGGGCAGCCATCTGATGCTGGATGGAGGGCGTGTAAGATCACAAACAACACACAGGACCGCATACACAAACACACACCAAAACTAAGGAAGGTTGTCGGCATAGTCCTCTTCTTCTTATAAAAATAACACCGTCCAATCAGAGTTTGGTAAGATGAGAGCACATCAAACATACAGATGACCATTCAGCCTGAAAACAATAACGGTGTTTTAAAACATCCTTCTTTTTTTTTCTGGTTGTTGTCAGTAAAATTTAATTAGTCTTGCCAACAACTGCTTCTGGATTATTCTTCTGTTGCTCCTGTTGTAAGCCTGCTGTAGACAAGAGTGTGCAGAATGCCTAAAAGAAAAATCAATTTGAGCGAATCTTCGTGCTGCTTACCATATTTCAGTGTCCAGCTCATTCTGGTCACCTCACATTTATGCATGCAGACCTGACTGTAAAAAGAGACAAGTGGGCATTAAGCTGGGAGCGTGAACGTGACTGAGATGCACAACGACTGCTTTGCCTCCAGAGGTAGAATTACTGTCCATTGTCTTGGAGGCCACTTGACCTTCGTTGTTGTGTTTGCAGTAGCGAGGGACAAGGTGAAATCCAATAAGAGCTTGATAAACCACGCTGCCACCTGTGCTGTGCTTCACTGTGGGTTTCTGAGAGCAGCTGTGTGTGAGATAAAGAAAGATATGGGGTAGCTAAGTGGGCTGGTACAGAAGCCTCAATGCCTGCTGGGGGGGAAAAAAGTCTCCTAGATTTTGATATCCATACACACATCAATTTTCTTAACTGCTTAATCTGATATGCATGTCTTGGGCATTGGGAAGACCCTGGAGCATCTACAGGCTTACTGCAGACATTTAAAGCCCACACAGAGCTGCAACCAAGAGGTTCAGACCCAAAACTTTTTGCTGTGAGCAGACTTTTTTGCAGCCAAGATTAAAATATATTATATTATAATCACTTTCTGTATCTTTTTAGAGATATCTCATCTTTTCCATAACCAACTGGAAAACAGTCATCCATACAGTCAAAGGAAAGATGTAAAGTGCCAGACACATTTTCATCTAGAATTTGCTTAATTACAGCTTCTGTAGGCTGTATATAAAAGTGTATTAATTGTGCATTCTTCCCAGTTGCCAGCAGGGGACAACGTCTTTGGTTGTAAGAAAAGCATCAAAGTTTATAAAGAGACGATCCTTCTGCTCACATGATCTATGCTTTCCTGATGGGTAAGACACGACCTGCAAATAAGGCTCAAGTACCCTGTACTTACATGCAATTTTCAGGCAACAAGTCAGGTTTTTACACAAAAGAATAAAACAATTTGTCAGGGACCTGGGTCTGAGCAACCCAGGGTCCATGAGCAGTTGTGGACTCATTTTATATTATGTGTTTTTTTCTGCACTGTGCTGCTGTTCCCGTGGGTGCGTGTGTGAGTGCGGCTTTGACAGGCACCTTCAGGCCTGGTGGGTGTGGCCCTGCCAGGTGGCTGGCCACACCTGAAGATCATCACACACACCTGGAGCTGATCAAACCTCGTCGGGGAGCTACTCAACAGTATGGCTGAGCGCTCCTCGACGCGGGATCGTTGTGTGAGACTCCATGTCAGTTTCTTATAGTGACAAGTTCAGTGTGTGTTTGCCCGCAGTTGTAAAGTGTCCTGACGGCTGCTTCTATTGTTTCGCCCAGGAGGAGCGTGTAACGGCAGAGAGCACCGAGCCCAGGGAGTGAGGAGACACGGGAGCGGAGAGCACGAACAGGGACTTTTGGGAGAAGACCCAGCACGGAGTCGAGGGAACGCACGGGGATTTATTAGTGTGGATGCTGATTAAGCATCCAGAGTATTGTTCTTCTATTTTTATTATTATATTTTATATATTTCATACGTTTTTCGCCGTCTATCTCCTTCAACACCGTTCAACTTAGAAAAACCATTCAACCACCATTAGATTCCTCTTCTTTTGGACATTCCTGCTTCTATTTTTCTCATTTTTACCTTTTATATTTTTTAAATTATTCAACTTTATTAAACAAAAATTTATAATGTATTTCAATGGAGAGACCCTTCAAATCCTCGTTCAACTTACTCCTCTTTCACCTGTATCTACTTCCACATACGTTGACCGAGAGCCACCATTCAAACTTTAAAGCGAAGCCAAGACATTCAACTATTCAACTTGTATTTATCTTTTCAATACCTATTATACTTTTTCTTCAGCCCCAATTTAAGTTTCATGCTTTTTTTCACCCGTTTCAGAGTTTATAATGGGTGTGTATGGGGCGGAATGTTGGAGGTTAGAGTGAGACAGGTCAACTGCTAGAGTGGGAGCAGGACAAAGTTTTATCTTAAAATCTTCTCTTTAAACTGCTGCTGTGTCCACAATCTTCGCTCTACAGGTATCATTTTACCCTCAAAACGTAGCCATCGCTGTCCTCCTTCGCCCAATGTTATTATTATTGTAGTATATATTATGGTTCTTTCATAAATGTCACCAATGCACAGCCTCCTACCTCCAACTCTTCCATAGACTCCAATGTTAAAAT
>VUQG01040108.1:0-13074 GCA_015106755.1 Etia nguti
TAGGGTGGACATTAGGTAAGGCTGCACTTTTTGCAGCGATCTCGTATAGAAAACTATTCCGCGCGTATATAAAACAGGTCCGCGGCTCGAGCCGTAGTAAAGGGACCTCTGGCTAATACGCCGGGTTCTGTGTCGGACTCGTAACCGAAAACTAGGTTTACTTTGTTGTCTGGGTCAACTTTGCTAGCGAGAGACAGAGAGAGGCGTTGAAAGGCTGCTCCAACGGAACTTATTGTTCCGGAGGAAAACACGAACACAGTGTACAGTCGAGTCTTAATAGCTTACTTACAACTGGGCTCGTCAGGCACTCTTTTTGGCTGCAGTGGTTATTATTATATTTACATGCTTCATACATGCTATGCCTGTAACACTCTGCCTATTGCCTTCATATTAAATTTTTTTTGAATAATACTTTTTAAAAATATTTCTTCACGTCATTATGCTGCTGCAAGTAGGGGTGACATGGGCCGCGAGATTGAGACCCAGGCATTAGAGCCTCTTAATGCGTGTTTTGTTTGGGTTTCCACTGGCGTGGAATTATCAAAAGAGGGCATAGAATAACATATGAAACAGGAAAACACCGCCGTGTAATCCATTTAATTCAACAAAGTAACTGTATTCTGAATACCACCTTTTTAAACGGTAAGTGTGACGGAATACAGTTACTCATATTTTGTATTTTAAATAGGTAACGCAGGTACATGTATTTCGTTACTCCCCAGCACTGACAGCATGTCAACAAACCGTGTAAAAAAGCCACAGGATATAAAAAAGTAAATGAATGATTGCTGTTAAGGGTCTCTATATATTAGTATTTATGAAGGGTATGTTGTGACTTACCTTCAAAATTATACAAATACTGAGAAATATAAAATCTGAATCCTTTCTCTCTTTTGCTCTGAGGCGCGGGAAAAAAAATATTGACAAGTCGATGAACTTCATCTACAGATATATTCGGTAAATGCCCAAGACATCTTGAGAAATGTAAATCGCCGCTTGATTCATCCATTTGGTTGACTTGTTTTGGAAAACCCGATCGTAAACAAGACGCGAATATCACACCGGAAACGAAGCGCCCTACAGGAGTTTCCCCACCGGAAGTAGCATATGCTAAGGTGCACATAGTCCATTGGAAGGACAATATGAAGAGATGAAGAATGGCTCAAGAGTTTTGCACACTACTGTATGCTAAATTTAAATAGGATTTTAAATGGGGAACTTTTATTTGTACTTTAAGCTAAGTAAAGTATCTGGACACTTCTAGTATTATTTCTTTTATCTCACACTTGTGCAAGTGTTACAAACTAACTCAAACCTGAAATCAGCTTGTTTTGTGAGAGCCAGTCTTTCAAATGCCAGCAACCCAGTTTCAAAGCAAATCTGTCTTTCACTGCCAGAGGAAGCTGTGAATATTTGTTACAGCTGAATTCTCTTGGCTATATTTCCAGAAAGTTATGTTCTGTTATTTTTTTTCCCATCACAACCATCCAAGGACAGATATTTACTGCCTGTAGCAGCAAACAAAGGGCTACATCATCACATAAAGTAGTCGAGTCAAGCCCCATCGACAGCAAAGGAGAATATTATTTATGTAAGAATATCACAAGACCTTGTCTGCTTTAGTTCGGTAGTAAGATAAATAATTTACATTTATGAAAAAAGAGTGTTTCAGGTGGTATGTTCTAAAATCCATCCATTGTATTATAAAGTATTGGCTCCAACTAATGAAATATAAATTAGTTGAGTTTTGTATCGTGACTTCAGTGATAATCCAAGCATGAGTGAAAACTACACAAAAACACCAACAGATAAATCCTAAAGCTGGTAACTTTTTGGATTTTTAGAGGATCAGGAAAAGAAACCAAACCCTAAAATATCCTGTGGATGCGCACACATCAGAGATATGGAATCTTTACTTTGTGATGAATAATTAATGTGTTTTGATCGTTGCATGCTGTGGGCTTCTTGCCTAGTAGGGAGTGCTGAACTCGTTTATTGCATTGGATTCGTATTTGCGTATGTGTACATGTTCGTGTGCGGCTTTTTTGTTCCCTAGTGGATTTCTACACCGAGCTGGAGGGACTTGGATATGTAAAGCCCAAAGGACTTGGATGTGTAAAAGATGCAAGCACACGCTGTGCTCGTCTCTTGGCACCTGAATTCTTTGGCATGAGCATATGTACGTTGGAACGGATGCTTGGCTCCAGCCTGCTGAGAGGTGAACTGCATGCTGGGATGGCTAAGGGCTGAGAGAATCTGCCGGTTTGTGTAGCCATGGCAGCCGTGGCGGTGAAGGTAAGAGGTAAGGGTGCTGTCTCTTCAGATGACCTCTATTTGCCACGGTGCAAAGCACGGATGCCAGTTGTCGTCATGGTATCCGGCGAGAAACTTCCCCAGTCAGTTAACAGCCGGAGGGGTGGAACCGTTCAACAACATGAGCTGCACCGAGAGGCTGAGGAGTAGCTGTGAAACCTCCACCAAAATACACACTGCATCAGGCTGCCTAAACAAGATATGACACATGCCTCATTCCCTTATGCCAGCCCATGACAAGTGATCAGGCAATCTCATAACTCATGCAGTGCTGGAGTGGTTGGCGCACACATTTAAATACATCTCCATATACAGTGGCTCTGCTTCATTATTTCAGCATTTTAAACTGCGATAGCTTTGTTTGTCACACTCTACCTATTCCTAATGTAAAAGAAATGCACTTACAAGCTACCTCCATCAGCTAGGAGACAAAATACACACTGATGATGTTACCGAAAGTATTTGGGGATGCATGAGTTGCAACCTGGAATTTCAAATGTGATCTAATAAAGTGCAATTCATATTTGATGAGGTAATAAAACACTTTTTTCACTCAGCACCGAGAGAGAGAGATGGGTGGGGATCAGTGTGTTTTGTATGCGTTTCACTCTGCATTTCACATTTGGATTTCAAGGCTCCGCGGCACCCGGACACACAGGTGCATGCACAGAAATGAGCCCACACATTCATGCCTGGTGTTTATGCAGCTCACAGTAGCTGTACAAGCAGATTCTCTCTCTTGTCCCTTATTTTGGGTACTGTTCTGATAGATGTTCTTGCTGGGAAGATCCCGTTTTCTCTTTCGCATAACAAACATATCCTCACCTCCAAAGCGTGCTAATAGACACGTTTTAAATTGCAAAACGTTTCTATACATATGCAGCAGTGCAACAGAGTCAGATTGAATAACAGAACCTAAACAAATCTAATTTGTTCCTCACACCCTAACAGCCTTGTTTTCATGCTGGTGCACTTACAGATGTCATCGCGTACAATTTTAATGACATTTGACTAGACAGTAGGCATCACTAATGCATGTTTTTTTAAATTTTATTTTAATAATGTGGTCCAGGTTCCATTTTTTTCTTGGTGCCTTGGTACACACAGAGAGGATAACGCTTTAACAAGTTTGAGAAGCAAATGCCACGTTGCATTATTTAGTGGAAGTTGAGAGTCATTTCTGTTGGAGGAAAATCACAGCTGCTTGGATTAATCTGTGAGGTTCTTCTAGTAGCCCTTTCATAAAGACACTTAAGTCAATTGTTTCGCCTTTGGGACTGTTTTGCAGGGCTTAGCTGATAGCAGCATCTTCTTCCACAGCTTCAGTCTTTTTTGTGTGGAAATCCATGGAACTGTGTTCTGGATTTGATAAACTTGGTTGGGAAGATTAATGTTGGATATTATCCATGTGGTTTTAAATCATTTTAGCTGGGATGCTTGTCTTATTGTGTAGACTTATCAACTACATTTGTATTTGTAAATTTGCTTATTTTTATGTATTTTTATTTGTTTTTTGACCTGCTCAGGGAGTGCAGATGCAAACTAGCTAGTAGCTAAATCTGGTACAATACATCTTTTCTCTTAGGAGATTAATGGGGGTTTTTTTTGTTTGTGCATGGTCTCTGACAAATAAAGTGAAAATGAATTAAATGAAAATCAAATGGTGCCACGTTTGTAAGAAAAATGCATTTATCGGTTGCGCAGCAGAGTTGAGTATGTGGGCTGCATCCATGAAAAACTTGCCAGATCTCCTCTTCCAGTGCCAAACAGCTTATTCTGCTGTTGACTCTTATTTGGTGTTGTTTGCTAGATTGGATGATTGAAGTCTGAAGAAACTTGGCATATTAGCACCTTAACAGATAACATGGACCTCAGTAGCTTGTAGTAGAACCATATACTGCCACTACAGCCTGGTACCTCCTCTTTATGTTGGTCACCAGCTCGGTCACACTCTATAAGTGCTGTGGGATAGCGTCCCATTCTGGGTGTGTTGGTTACCCTGGCACGAACGGTATGCCCAACCTGATCCTACAAGTGTTCAGCGGGGTTGAGGTCAGAGCTGCAGGCCAGTCCATCCCAATCCCATTTGATTGTTGTGCACGTGTTTTCCTACATGGAGGCTGGCCAGGAGGCTGTAGTGATGGTCTTCAACATTACTCAGCTCCCTCTCTAGTGACTCTTTTCCATGAACATGACTCCAGTTCCACCTCTGCGAGTTTGGCATAGGGCATAAACCCTTCTCCACCGACATTAGGTTCTGGATGGAGTGGCCCTCCAGCCCACAGTAGGTGTCCTGGAGAACAAAACAAGGACTACCATCATCAGCTGTACTCTAAGATGATAAGTTGAATGAGAGACTCGTTGGAGGCGCTGCTAAAAATATCAAGGACTTAGAAGTAGATTTAAACTTTTGACAGATGAGATGAGTTGTTAGTAGAAGACCTTATTGCTTTCAGCTGTTGTTTCTCCCTGTTTCCATCTTCATGCCAAACTAATTGAATATATAGTTATAGGTGTATATTTATCACAAAATGTTAAAATGTAAATATACCGTACTCTGAGAGAACTGGAAGACTATCCTTTACTTTCATGCGGTGATGCAGCGATATGAAGTGCAGGTTACTGAGGACAGAACATTTACTTTCAGATACATGTCCATGAAAAGAAAATAGCCAGAGATTGTCTTCTAAGAGGAAGCTGTGCCAAAGCGATTTCATAATATTTATACCCAGGTTGCTTATCACCCAGAAAATGTCGAGAAGTATTAATATGTAACATCTTGCAGGCCTCTCCAGGACACTTGCCATAGCTCCGGAGACGGAGAGAGCCGGGTGTTATCGAGGCTTGGCAGTGTGACTTGGTGATGGTATCAGCCATGTTGACTGGATTCCATTAGGCAATGCCCACATCTATGTCTACTGAACATATTGGCTCACACTGCAGGGAACACAGCGAATGATAGGCCTGCAGTCATGACATATGAGCTATCATCCACCATCCAGGAAGGCATATCGGCACATACACATAGTCTACTGCAGACCCGATGCTGCACTGCAGAGATTATGGAAGTCTCTCTCTTCCTCTTATATAAATCATACTTTGGTCAAAAAGCAGCAGTTAGGATGATGGGAATATTCTTCAGAGCTTTCTTTCCCCTTTTTTAAACACCCTGACTACTTTCCCAGATGCCCACATTTCTCAAGACTAATAGGATGAGTCTTTTTTTCCCCCCCTTGCCTTTGTATACACAGAGCTGCTGATTTAAGCAGCAGATTTGCATTGCAAAGACAGTAATAGAAAAATTCAAAAAACAGAACAGGGGTATAATGAGACAGCAGATAAAGGATAAGTAATGAGAGACAGTTCCCTGTTAAATGCACTGGTCCTTGGAGGTCAGAGATTCAAGTGAGACTGCGCTAAGCTGTGCATCTGCATCCATGCTGTTGTTTTAATGAGTCCCAGACTTACATAGCCATCAGCAATTAAATGAAAATCAATGGGTTTCTATTAATTCTAGTCACCTACTGTAGTATGAGTGGCTTAAATCTCTTACACGTGCAAAGAATATTAATAAATATCAAGGGAAATTGTTTTTTCTTTGAGAATTTTATGTTTAATTATCTAAACTGCATATGCAGGCACACCCGCATATTTATGACAGGATCTTTTTTGTTGTTGCCAGTAGCTTGATTTTTATGTTAGATTTGAGGCATTGATCATCTCACCGTGAAATGCATTTTGAAATTATACATAGGAAAAGGAAAAAACAATAAAATAAATACTAAAAAGGACTAACAGTTCTGCACTGTAGAGAAACTTTTCTAGACCACAACAGCTGGATAAATGCAGGGCTGATGCACGAAACTTTAAAAGCAGAAGTAATTTCTCTTCTGCAGAGCACAGCTCTGCTGTGTGTCATCACTTGAACGGCCACCTTCCTGCCGCTGTTTTTCTCTTCCTGCCTTTCTCTGTTAAAGTCTGCTTTGTTTGGAATGTGGGTGTTCATTCATTTTCTTCTGTGGCAGCTTACAGGCTCAGGCTTGAGTTCACAGTTCTCCCATAGCTCAGACAAACACATTGTGTAGCCTGTTAGGATTATCTACAGAGGCAACAAGCTTTGGAGACACTGCCAAACAAAATCCTAATTACGCAGAATGCACTGTGCTCTTCTACCAATATGGTGTCTACTAAAATGTTCCGACATGAGCAGCTAGGCTTTGTGGGGTGCTGTGACAACAGGAGCGAATCTTAGTGCCTCATTACCTGTTTAAAGTGTTTAATTTCAATTAAAAATATATGTTGGAAAAATAACAAAAACTCACATGAGGAAATACAAAAACGATGCACTTTAAAATGCATTTTAAAACAATGTTGAAAAAATGGTGCAGTATATTCACACACAAAAAGGAAAATCATACTCACATGAAATAGAGTGCAAATGTCGTAGTGTGCTTTTGGACACACTGAAAGGCCATGTTGCACTGGGGGCTCGGTGGTTAGAGCAGGTGGTTTTGTTTGTTGCTTTCCAAACCAGCAGGAAAAATCTGGTCAAATCTGGCAGATAAGACTCTGGGAGCACTGGGCTGCTCTTAGGACAAAGTGCATCTATCCGTATGACTGGATCAGCCTGGAAATTGTACTTTAAAATTGTCACTCTGTCACAGAGTGTTCATCATGTTTTCTAGTGCCCATGCATGTCTACATACATGTAACCACAACTGTAGTGCACGCACGTGTGCAAGTCTGCTGTTTCTGTCTGCAGCTGCCCATGGAAACAGACACATACAGTCATGGTAAAAAGAAAGCAAAGAAACCCACTATAAATTCCACTTTTTACATATCAGGAAATAATAAAAATAAATTGCAGTCAGGTGTTGATGATCAAAGGCACATTAATTGATCATCAGGAAGTGCCAGCAGCTCTATAAAAGGAGTGGTTCTGGCAATTTGTTGGTCTGGAGAATTCAGGTTTGTGTTGACAAACTGCAGGGGAGAAAAGACATCAGCAATTAGAAGCTGTTAAAGAAGTCACTGTTGCTCCCCATTAATCTGGGAAGGATTATAAAGCCATTTTCAAACAATTTGACGTCCATCATCCTAAAAGCATTCCCCACTGGAAAATATCCAAGAGAGTTGCCAAACTTCTCAGGAGTGGACTTTCCAGCAAATTCAAACCACTGTCAGATGGTGAAATGTTCAGAGAATCCGCAAAAAATCCAAGCGCTACATCTCAGGCCTCAGTTATCGTGTTAAATATTAAGATTCATGACAGTACAACTAGAGGAAGACTGAACAAGTTTGAGTTGCTTGGCAGAAAAAAAAAATCCTTTTTCTTCTAAAAAGAACATATCAGCACAGCTTAGGTTTGCAAAGTTTCATTTGAATATACCAAATGACCTTTGGAAAAATGTCCTTTGGATGGAGCAGACCAACAGGGAGATGATGTACGATCTCCATCTTTGGAGAAAAAGTAATAGTAAAGTGGTGCCTTGACTTACGAGTTTAATTCGTTCCATGACGGACATCGTAACTCAAATAATTCGTATGACAAATCAGTTCTCCCCATTGAAATGATTTGAAATGCCATTAATCCGTTCCGGACCCACAACAAATGCTGCAATTTTTTTGTAGAAGTGCTACGCTCATACTGCTTCGGGGACCTTGGTCAAATTTTTGCAAACTGCAAGCACAGCACTGATAATTCCACCGCAAGCTAAATGATTAAAGTGAACGAGTGAGACACGATATGTTGGGCGGATGTTGCGGTGTTAACTGTAGCATTCACTGCGCCAAATACGCGTGGGGTATCTGAAGCCGGCTTGTAACCTGAATTTTAGCTCTTGACTCAAAGCAAAGAAAAGATGGCTTCTATTTTGAAAAACTCCTTCGTTGGGACACTTGTAACTCAAAGCACCACTGTATCTCATGCCACTGTCAAACATGGTAGTGGAGGGCTGATGATTTGGGCTCTTTTTGCAGTCAAAGGGCCATGAACTTCACAGCATTTTAGAGTCAGTTGTGAGGCCATCTGTCCAATAGATGAAACTTGACCTAAAATGGATCACACAACAGGACACTGATCCCAGCAAATCTATACCAGAATCCCTGAAAAATAAAAGGTTTTGCAATGGCCTAGTTAAAGTCCACGCCTTAATCTGACTGAAATGCTGTGGTGGGACATCATCAGAGCTGTGCATAAGTGAATGCCTGCAAACCTAACTGAACTAAACCAATGCTGTGAAGAAGAGTGGGCCAAAGAAGTAGAGAGTCTGATAAAGTCATACAGAAAACAATTACTTCTATTTATAGTTGCTAGAAATGAATAGAATGGAATAGAATAGAATAGCCCTTTATTGTCATTGTAACAAAATTGTTGGTGCTCCACGCCAACTGTGCCAAAATAAAATATGAATAATATGATCATAAGAGAACAAGTTGCAAAGTGTTTGGAAGTAGCGAAAAGGATATGGAGTGAGTACAGTCTATGTGTGAGTTGCCTGAGTGATGAGGGTTACTCAGACCATAGCTCACATTGGTGAGGTGAATTAACAGTCTGAATGGCCCAGGGGAAGAAGCTGTTTCTGAGCCTGGAGGTGTGGGTCCTGATTGACCTGAGGCACCAACAAGAGAGCAGCGGGTTGAACAGGTGGTGAGCGGAGTGCAACGTGTCACCTGTGATGGACCTGGTTTTCCTGAGACAGGAGGATCTGATGATGGCCTCTAGGGGTTTGCAGAGGGCAACCAATTATTTTTTGGGCAGTGTTAATTACCCTCTGCGCAGCCTTTCTGTTCTCAGTTGGGGCATGCCAGAAGCACAATGCACAACCAGCTGGGCATAGTGTAAATATAGACTGTATATGACATTGCAGGTAACGGTCAATATACGTAACATTTAAGGGAGAATAAGGGATGAATCTTCTACTAGGCAACCCTAGTAGAAGAGCACTCTCTCCACTCAGAAAGTGGTAGAAGGCCAGCAGCAGCTTCCAGTCCAGGTTATTCTTTCTGAGGACATTGAGGAAGTGCAGCTGCTACTGGGCCTTCTTTACCAGGGTGATGGTGTTGTGGGTAGAGGTGAGATCAGCCGAGATGTGGGTGCCCAGAAACCTGAAGGTGTAGACAGATTCTACCAGTTCTCCATTTATAATGAGAGGGGAGTGGACCTGTCTGTCCTGAAATCCATGATAAGTACTTCAGTTTTAAGGATGTTTAGCTTCGGGTTATTTTGTGAGCACCAGGGGGACAATTATCTGGTGGGGGAGTCTGACTGATCCAGGACCAGGTGCCAGGGGGGATGTGGAGGTGGTCCATTCTGGTGGTATGGACGCCTGGGATTATGGTGTTGAATGATTAACTGTGGTCCATGCGGAGGATCCTCACATAGCTCTTTCTGTTCTCCAGATGGCTCAGCACTCTGTGAAGGGTGATGGTGATGGCATCCTCCATGGACTGATTTGCTTTGTAAACAAACTGGAAGGGGTCAAGAGAGGGAGGAAGGTATTCTCTGATGTGCTGAGACCCTATTTGCTTGAAACACATGACTACAGATGTAAGGTCTATAGGTCTGTAGTCACTGGAACTGTCTATTCCCATCTTTTGGGGAATGGGAATGACGGTGGAGGCCTTCAGATAAGTGGGAACGGTGGCATGAGTCAGGGAGAGGTTGAACAGCCTGGTAAGGATCCCTGCCAATTAGTCCATGCAGACTTTGACCACAGCCCCTGGGATGCCGTTGAGGCCAGCAGCTCTTCTGGAGTTCACCGTTCTCGGTTTCCTCCTAACCTCATTTTTCACGGAGAGAGAGGGGGAGTGTGCTGGGTGAGGGGAGGTGGGGGGCAGGAGGAGTGGACTGAGTGAAGATCTCCAGGACCGTTGTTTGAACACATGTACACACGGTCCAGTGTCCTGTCTCCCTTGGTAGGGCACTTAACATGATGATGAAGTTTAGGGAGTACAGATTTCAAACATGCCTTATTAAAGTCCCTTGCAACAATATGGATGCTCTCTTGGTGGTCTTTCTGGCATTGATTACTAATCAAAAGGTTGGTGGTTCAGTCCCCGTCTGCTGCAGTGTGCATGCCAAATATCCATGGGCAAGATATTAAGTTGCCTTCCGATGCATCCATCGGAGTATTTAGAAAGCACTTGCATAGAAAAAAGTGCTTGTGTGAATAGAGCTGAATGAGCAAAGTTGTGTAAAGAGTTTTGAGTGCTCAGATAAAGTAGAAAAGCACCAGTAAAAACCAATAAGAACAAGTCCATTTATCATTTGTCTCTGCAGGGAGAGGTGGTTCTACTAGCTAGCTTAATCATGGGTGGTAGTTTACGTAGTGCTTCTGCAGTTTAGCTTAGTTTTTGTTCAATAAATAATGACAAAGTATGATGTGTCATGTGTTGTTGTTCAACTCTGGATGTATTTGTATCTTTTTCCCTATGTGTAAAACAGAGGGGGAATTTTTGTTTTACCATTACAGTATATAAGCATATTAAAAAACAGGCTTTAAGGTATAGATAGAGTATGTAGGTATAGATTTTGTTGTTACATTGAGAAATATAGGCTGAAAACCCATAAACAGTTCCATTTCCGAGCAGAAAGCAAGACGGTGTAGAAATTAGACTTCATGTTTACAAAGTGTGTGCAGAATTCCATTAATTCTTTAAGGCTCATAAGATTCACTGATGGCTGTGAGCAGGAACAAAAAAATCAATAATACATAAATGTAACTCACCATTGACTGACTGGTGAAGTTTTTCTTTCAAAAGTTGCTTGTTTTGTACATGGCTGAGGGGAGAAACTGTCCACTCATCCAGGAAATAAGAGAGCAGCCATGTGATTTAGAGAGGAGAGTCTCTGTCAGGCATCCAGTCCACCTGAGACTGAGATCATTCTAGGTGTTCAGCAGCCCGTTGATGGATAGACACACTTATTTTATTGCTTTTGCTGGCCTTTGATCATTCTTTTGTGAACATACTATTTCATGTTTTATCTCCACTGCAAGATTATTTGCTATATATTATATTGTGTACCCAGAGACCTATGATCTCCAAAGGAGACTTCAAGGAGAGTCGTTTCCCCACCTAGTTTCTGTGTGCGTGTGTTTGTGTGTGTGTGTGTCTTTGAGAGAGAGTGAAAGATCATCCCTCTGGTTGATTAAACCACTGCACCTCAAAGCACCTCATGGCCTTGGTGTTTATTGGCAGGCACTACAGAAAGATGCACTCACAGGTGCAATAAACACACACATGCATGTACACGCACACCTACACAAACCTTACTAACATCCCCAATTCTATCGAGCTCTGCTTCGTAATGAGCATCTAACAGTAATTTAAGGCCATAACACTGACACCCATATTGATCGAGGTGGACAGGGCATGAAGAACACCCACAAATCAGCGCGGCGGTGTTAAATATCCTCTCTCATAAGATAAATCAGCGCTTGCCATAAGTCCAACCCTTCCCCATTGCATTTCAGCAAATTTATATTTCATATCATGTTTTATACTTGACATCATACTGCTATTTATTCACACTGTATAAAATTATGTTCAGTTTTTGACAATAGCGTAATGGCTACTTGTGACTTATAGAAAATAAAAGGTGTGGCAGGGTACGAATTTGCATAAAGGACAGGTTTAAAATTCTGATACTGTAACTTGTTTTACAGCGAGGTGTAACATTCATTATAACGTACACATTTCTGCTTTTTAAACAGGGCCACCCACATATCCAGTGAGAGGTGCTACTATTTGACCAGTCTGTTGCAGGGCTAACACATAGAGACAGACAACCATTTTAAAAAGAACCCGGGGTCTTTTTATTTTATTTTACACTTTCCAGTGTCAGTTTGATCCCTGCTGCCAGCTCCTCTCCTGTCAGCTGCTCCGATTGGCTGTCCTACTCTGGCCCGGGCGGGTACTGAAGCAGGGACGACATGATTAGATGATGCTGTGACAACCAGCCTCCCCTGACACCACACCCTGAACCCGCTGCTCCACCCCTTCCCTGTAGCTGAACAACAAACCACACCCCGCCACAACCACATACGGTCATATTCACATCTACTGCAAATTAAAATAACAAGTTGACCAAATAAACACATCTTTGGACTGTGAGAGGACGCCGTGTTACATGGTTCAGGCAATGGAGAGAACATGCAAGCTCCAAACAGAAAGGCCCCAGCCAGTTGGTGCATTCAAACCAGGAACTTGTTTGTGTGAGGTAGCACTCTTACACCAACAAGTCCTGGGTTTGAACCACTGGGGTCCTATGATACAATATCACCACTGTAAGTCGTAAGTGACTGTAAGTGAATTTAAGGGAAAAAAAGACCCCCATCCCACCACCTACAAAAGAGCCACACAGGCAGAATCGGCTTTATTGGTATACAGTGGCTTGCAAAAGTATTCGGCCCCCTTGAACTTTTCCACCTTTTGTCACATTACAACCACAAACATTAATCAATTTTATTGGAATTCCACGTGAAAGACCAATACAAAGTGGTGTACACTTGAGAAGTGGAACGAAAATCACACATGATTCCAAACATTTTTTACAAATAAATAACTGTAAAGTGGGGTGTGCGTAATTATTCAGCCCCCTTTGGTCTGAGTGCAGTCAGTTGCCCATAGACATTGCCTGATGAGTGCTAATGACTAAATAGAGTGCACCTGTGTGTAATCTAATGTCAGTACAAATACAGCTGCTCTGTGACGGCCTCAGAGGTTGTCTAAGAGAATATTGGGAGCAACAACACCATG
>VUQG01040109.1:0-12814 GCA_015106755.1 Etia nguti
GACAGACACTATCTCTACTTTTAAGATTAGGCTTAAAACTTTCCTTTTCACTAAAGCATATAGTTAGGGCTGGACCAGGTGACCCTGAATCCTCCCTTAGTTATGCTGCAATAGACGTAGGCTGCCGGGGGATTCCCATGATGCATTGAGTTTTTCCTTTCCAGTCACCTTTCTCACTCACTATGTGTTAATAGACCTCTCTGCATTGAATCATACCTGTTATTAATCTCTCTCTCTCTTCCACAGCATGTCTTTATCCTGTTTTCCTTCTCTCACCCCAACCGGTCGCAGCAGATGGCCCGCCCCTCCCTGAGCCTGGTTCTGCCGGAGGTTTCTTCCTGTTAAAAGGGAGTTTTTCCTTCCCACTGTCGCCAAAGTGCTTGCTCATAGGGGGTCATATGATTGCTGGGTTTTCTCTGTATCTATTATTGTAAGATCTACTATACAATATAAAGCGCCTTGAGGTGACTTTTGTTGTGATTTGGCGCTATATAAATAAAATTGAATTGAATTGACTTGAACACAAGAAAAGCGGCAGACACAGACAGCAACACCGGCCGTCTGCTGCACTGTTGTGCTGACCAGCTAGCAGGTGTGTTCACTTCCATCGTCAACGAGTCCCTGGCTAAGTCTGTGGTCCCCACATGCTTCAAGAGATCCACCATCATCCCTGTGCCCAAGAACAACAAGCCCTCATGCCTGAATGACTACCGGCCAGTTGCACTGACTTCAGTGGAAATGAAGGTGTTTGAGAGGCTGCTGAAGAACACCATCTCCTCCGCCATCCCAAACACCACAGATCTGCTCCAGTTTGCCTACCAACCCAACAGATCCACTGAGGACGCAATCTTCCGGCACCGCTCAGAGCTGGCAGCCAGTATCAGCAGCTCCGACCTGACCGAGTCATTTTTTCTCTTTAATATATGTTTCTTTGTTGTTCTTGTGTTTCTTGTTTTTGTTTTTCTATTGTGGACTGCTGTCCCCCACAATGGTGCTCAGAATTTTATGGACAATCATGTTTTTTATTACATTTTTTACAACATCTGTGTCCGGAGAGCGCATGGAGGTCCGATCTCCCATTGTTTACAGCAGGGATCAGTTGTTTGCCCTCGGGGCCTCCGCTGTTCTGCCTACCGCCGAGCGAGCCAACATGCCCCGCGAGGTGAGGAGGAAGAGACGCGGCACTCGGGCCGGGATCGGGCTAGGAGGGTTAGAAGGTACCGGCCAGCGATTCCATCTGTTATTATTATAAATCCTGAAATTAAGGCTCTCCTCAAGGAGAAGAAGAGAGTCTTTAGATCTGGAGACAAACAGGAGCTAAGAGCTGTCCAGAAGAAGCTGAAATGGAAGATAAAGCAAGGGAAGGAAAACTACAGGAGGAAGATGGAAGAGCAGCTGCAACAGGACAACATCAGAGGGGTTTGGAACAGCCTGAAGACAATCTCAGGACAAAAACCTTGGCTGCAGGAGACTTGGGGCTTCCTGCAGCCAAAATCCACTCTTTCAATCTCAGCACTTCAACTGAGGAGCGACCTTCACAAGATCAAGGTGCGGAAGGCTGCAGGTCCAGATGGCATCAGCTCCAGGCTCCTGAGGTGCTGCGCAGATGAACTGTGTGGCATTCCAGGATATCTGTTCAACCTGTCACTGGGGAAAGTACCACAGCTGTGGAAGACCTGTGTGGTACCGGTGCCAAAGACCTCCCATCCCAAGGACCTCAGCAGCTACAGGTCGGTAGTCCTGACATCACATCTGATGAAGACCCTCAAGAGGTTGGTTCTAAACCATCTGCACCCCCTGGTGAGGTCTTCACTGGAGGGTGGGTAGGTGTGTCTCTGACAGCATCACCATCAACACGGGAGCACCACAGGGGTGTGTACTCTCACCGCTGCTCTACTTCCTCTATACTTCAGACTGTGTGGCCACCCATGGCTCCAATACCATTGTGAAGCTTGCCAACAAAAAAGTGGTGGTGGGCGCCATCTCCAACAACGATGAGGTGGCCTACATGGATGAAGTGAAGAATCTGGCATCGTGGTGCCAGGATAACCACCTCCAGCCAAACGTCGGCAAGACCAAGGAGCTGGTCTTCAGAAGGAGTCCATGTAAGTGTCTAATAGTAGGTGTGGGGAGCCATAGCCCTGCCCCCAGGACATGAAGCAGGCATGGAGGAGATCCAGGCTCCAGACATCTAGAGGCCCTCCAGAGCGCGAGAGCCCACGGAGGACCACCAGAAGGGCAGCCGCGCCTTCCTCCTGGAAAGGGCTGAGGACAGCTACAGACGGGGGGTGTCACCCAGCAGCCCTGGTGCAACAGCTACAGAGGGCTGCAGTGACGTGCCCGCAGGCTCTACCGGCAGCAAGCTGTGCCAGAGTGTACCGAGCCCCAGGCCCAGAGGCCCAAGGCTCCCCCATCCCCCGAAGGGGCCCGACCGAGCCACGGGCACCAGGCCACACCAAGCAGCCACCGGGAATGAGCCGGTACATACTTGAGCGCCCAGCCCTGGACACCGAGAACCACCAATGCACTGACGTCTGAGGGCATCAGCCACCGGCAGGGAGTGTGGTGGGGGGAGATAGGCCCCCTCACCTGGGGGCCTGAGATGTTCCCAGAGAGGTAGAGTCTAAGACCGGACCTGACATATAGACACAGACAAACAGGCACACACAGACACAAACGTGCATTCCCACCCTCATGCACACATATATAAATACTCGTCTAATGTGGAGACAGACAGAACTGAACACTGTACACACAATCACACTCCCCAAACATACTCTATACCCCAGGTCCAGGTACCCTGGCCCCCAGAGGGGGAATCCGCCCCTACACCCAGGAGATGTTTCCCTTTGCCCTGGGGTGGAGCCAAGCAGACTTCTCCCGGTCCTGCAGCAGCAGGGAAGCCAGCATCCCAGACCCAGACCAGATGGCCAACTCCTCCTCCCACCCCCCTGCCCCCAATGGCGAACAGAGAATGGGGTGTGAAGACCCCATACCTCTCTCCGCCTGTGGTGTTGCTGCGTGTTGTTCTAAAGTGCATTTAAAACAGGCGGTCAGAAGAGGACAGAGGAGGAATGCCTCCCCTGCACCTCAGTGACACAACTGTACCCAATGGCCCTGCATGTGTGGAGGGTGTGATAGAGTGGGAAGAAGGAGGCAGTTGTGGCAGTTGGGGAATCCTTGATGGATTTCAGTTGCGTTTAATATTTAAAAACACTTTAATAAATGACAGTTTTAACCTGGTTACAAACAAATACGTTGATTAATTTAAATAAATAAACAAGTTAAAGAAAAACAGGAAAATGTAAAATAACAAAAAAAACCCAAAACACATGTAGTGAATAAATCAACAGGCTAACACGTAATAAGTCAGGTTTGTTTATAAATAATCTGCATTCATAACAACAACATGGATATTTGTAAATAAAAAACATTTATTAATCGTGTAAATGCCCTGCACCTGTAACAGACGTCCACATGACGATCCGGTCAAAGCTCAAATGTTGAACATCATGTTGGGTCACGGTTGAACATCCAAAATGTGGATGCAGTTTGGATGACGTGCAGATGTCCAGAACTGGTCATGGACCCAATGATCTGCACGTTTATCCGCCATCCAGTGTTTGGTGGGGGATGAAGCTCTCTGTGGACGGCGCCGTCTTCAGTTCTTCTTTCTGTTTGAATTTTGCTTTTCTGCTATTTGGGCTCACTTTGGTGTAACCTGCCTGCCTCCTTCAGGGTTTCAGTCATAGCTCCACACTTCATGGCAGCAGTTTCTAAAGCTGCTCTAGCTGATAATACCTCTGATACCTGAAAACTAAAACTTCTGACAACCATGTTTCGATATTGTATCGTGTGCCTTTTATGGCATCGTGGAGGTTTTGTAACGTATAGATCTTGTATGTTGTTATCTCCTTTGTATAAAACAACGTCTTATTGCCCCTAAAAGAGGAAGTTCACTCAGGCCCTAAAATGTCTTCTGTTTCTGAGGTCATATGATGATGTCGTCACTACAGAGATATTAATATTACAAGGCCTGTGCCAGTAAAACAGCAGGAAGAACAGATGGAGGCCTTTCCCATCGGGAGGGATCGATTTCCACCCAATGTAGCCTTTGTTTCTTTGTCCTTGCATGTGAAGCTGGGAGTTTTGGGGATTTGAGGAAGAGTCTGGTCCTGAAACTGAGCCATCACCACGTGAGCGTATCACCCGCCCTGCTGTATAGCTGACCCACAAACTGATTCCCAGGGTGCGGCTTTAATCAGGTCCCGCCTATGGAGCATTTGTCTGTGCGGGATCCGGTGACGGCCTTCAGCCGACCTGCTGGATCGTACATCAGAGAGAAATCACAGTTACATCTGGGCCTATCAGGGCCTTCTCCACACACCTGAGCAGCTTTCTTTTTTGGCTTTAACTGAGTTATTCTTCTTTTGTTGTCATATTCTGTTTTATTTAAATTATGTTTCTCTGTCATGTTGTTGGTTTGATGTTTCACTGAGCCTGAAAAAACTGTACATGTAACTGCACACGCTGAGGAGACTGTCGTACACCACCGAGAGGAGGAGGAGGAGAAGGAGACGAGGGTCTGACATCGTTCTGTTGATCACAAACAGCTGCAAACACGAAATTAACAGAAAGGAATTCTGTCTGTGTGTGTCTGTGTCCTGTCATGTGACACCTGTGACGCTGTAATGAGGTCACATTTTTCAGTACAGTCAAAAACATGAAATGCAGATGAACACACACACACACACACACACGTCTGGATTGCTATCCTCGTTGGGACCTCCCATTGACATAATGCTTTCCCTAGCCCCTTACCCTAACCATCAAAAATGAATGTCTAACCCTGACCCTTCCCCTAAACCTACCCATAACCCAACTGTAACCCTGACACTAAAACCACATTTTAAGTGTGAAAAATGCCTTCAAACTCGGATTTTAGTCCCCACAAGTAGAGTAAATTTCAGATTTTGGTCCCCACCAAGATAGTAAGAACCCGTACACTCGTACACCCGTACACTTTGTCTCAAACACACACATGCACAGGCATACACACACATACCTGTGTGGGTGGGGCAGCAGGTGGGCATGGTCCAGGTGTTTTATTAGCTGCTGTGAAAGGAGAACTCAGAAAAGGCAGGTGTGAAACACGACAAGGTGAGTTTCTTTAAAATCTTTAAACCAGGAAATAAAGAGTGATTACTTTTATTAATTTTTATAAAATGCATTTTCAAACACTAGATGACAAGCACAGGACACCAAAGCATGTTTGTAATATTTTAAATTAAAATAATTAATGAAGCAAAACCAGACTGAACTAAATAATATTTAACACTAAAAGTTCACTAACAATTTAAGTGTCACCAGGTCAGTTAGGCAGATCACACTAAATAAAACTCTCTTTGAACAGATTTGGAAGGACAGAAAGTTTCCAGAAGATAAAATCTTATTGTAAAAGTGATCTGAGAACTCCAGGGCACTCTTTTTTCAAATAAAAATGAAGATGTGTTCTTTATTCTTGTGGCAAATTACGAGCCGTCATCGGGGAGTTAACCAGAGTTAATGGAAGCTCCTGACCTCCGTCGCTGGCTGACCTCACTTTAACTCCCCGATGAATCGTTACGCGTCCTTCCAGGGCACACTCCTCTCAAACACAGCTTCAGAGCCCTGCAGGAACTGACATCAGCAGCAGGAGGAAGTTCAAACATCTCGTTTGTCTCTGCAGACCATGGTGACCTTTCTTCTTCATGCCCTGCTGGCGGTGATGTCCCTCCCTGTTGTCATGTTAACAAATGGGACCCAGTCCCCTGTCCTCATGTTTGACCCGGCAGCTGTCAGTGATCGCGATACTTATTGCCAGATGCTGCTTCAGTCTGGTGTCCCCGAGCAGCAGATCCCCTGGTTCTGTGTCTGCACTCGATGCCAGAACACCAGAGGGCCCAAAGGAAGCCGCGGAGACGAGGGGCTGCCAGGTAACCTGGATTAATATCATGACATTACAGATCACATAGAACATTTATATATTATTTTATTTTCATCAGACCGAAAATAAAGAAAGAAAAACATGACGAATATGAGAAGCTTACAGTTTGTGTATCAGTCTGCGAACATGCTTATTTTAACATGGGGCAGACTCACTGCTGCCTCTGCTGGACAGTGAACTACAGCTGTTGCTGCTTCGTTGGTTAATCAGTCTGTCGCTCTCCCCGTCAGGTATTCCTAGTATTCCTGGGAAAAGAGGCATGTCTGGGTTCAGAGGTCCTCCAGGTTTCGTGGGCAGACAAGGAGCCAAAGGTTACTGCTTCCTGATGGGGAATGCTGTGAAGCAGGCTCAGTATTCCCAGTATTTCCATTTTTCCTTCTTTAAGAGTCTCTGTCAGGCACCAAAAACTAATTTTGCAAGATGTGGCTCACTGATTGGACACTCCTCTGATTCTTTTCACCAAAGCAATCTTTGTACCTGGCCAAGCATCGGATTCCTTTGATAGTAATCTTAAAGGGATTTTAAAAAATCTTTTTATGTGCAGGAACATCAAACTCATTTTACACTGTGAGCCAAAAACAGTACGATTTGAATTTCAGAATCAGAATCAGAATACTTTATTAATCCCTTAGGAAATTATGTTATGTTATGTTAAATTATGTTTGAGTGCTCCCGAGAAGAGAAACTTTCCTTTCTCTCAGTTTAAAGAAGTTTAACTGCACATTTAATCTGCAATTTATGTTAATTTTCTTAATATAAGAACAATAACTTTAATTTAAACTGGACGTGTCAGTTTTTCTACAGGACAAAGACTGGCTGTAGCAAATGACTGTCAGCACGACTGTTTGGGCTTAAATTATAATAAATAAATGTTACAGAAAGAGTTGTGGTAGCTCATTGTCCTCACTGTCCTATTATTATATAATTAATAATTTCTCTAGTAGATCATGAAAAATTAGGAACTCCTCTGTCATTTAATTATCTATTACGTTGTATAGTGTGAACAGCCATTTATTATTATTATTGTTATTATTATTATTATTATTTATTTTATTTTATTTGAAAAGTTTTTCCTAAAATGCCTACAGCCAATCAAAAACACCCTTCAAATTTGAATCTCTATGTTTTTATAGCATTTACCACGAGAGCAAAGAGAAACTAAACTCCTGGTTTAGCTCTTTTTAAAAATATTCCTACATGCTGACTGTGTTAGTCGCCCCGAAAGCTGCTGTGAGAGGCTGAAGTTAAATTATTGGACGATAGTTGATCAGTTCCTGTTACCAGCAGTGGAAATCATAAAAGAGGTTTGAAGCTACTTCTGTTTCTGCATCACTGACTGTCTGCACTTTGTGAGCTTGTCTGAAAAATACTTCATTTCACCACTAGGGACTACTGTAGTAAAACGAAATGTGCGT
Organism: Etia nguti; assembly: GCA_015106755.1. Lineage (NCBI taxonomy): Eukaryota > Metazoa > Chordata > Actinopteri > Cichliformes > Cichlidae > Etia > Etia nguti. Next base: position 7,402 of record VUQG01040109.1, read on the forward strand.
TTTCCCCTTACTGCCCTAAACTGCTTGGACTCTACTTTGGGTTTAACATTTTGCTGTAACTTAATGTTTCCCATGGTGTGAGTCACCTGACCTCATCTGTTTTGTGTTCAAACTTTAGGACAGAAAGGCGATGATGGGGATAAGGGCGACCGCGGACCTCAGGGGCCTGCAGGACTCAGAGGAGTGCAAGGGTTCAAAGGTGAGCAATCAGGCAGTCATCTGGTGCTTCAGCCCATCGAGCCTCAGAACACCTCCTCACCCCGTTTTTGTTGGTCTGCAGGTGAAAAAGGGGAGCAAGGTTTACCGGGTCTTCAGGGGGATCCGGGTCCTAGAGGAGATGATGGTGTCTGTCCTGATAATTGCAAGTCCATCCCTGGAACTCAGGGACCAACTGGTTTGATAGGCCCTGCAGGATCCAGAGGTCTGCCTGGCGCCCCGGGGATGCCGGGTCCCAAAGGTGTTAAGGGTGAGATGGGAGAGTTCGGGCCCCCTGGTGTTCCTGGATCTTTGGGTGAGAAAGGAGAGCTGGGTCCACAGGGGGAGTGTAGATGTATAGACGGAGCCGATGGACGTAAAGGTGAAAAAGGAGACAAAGGAGTCAAAGGTGATGCGGGAACAATGGGCAACATGGGCCAAAGAGGGCCCCAGGGGATAAAGGGAGACATGGGGCACATAGGGATGATGGGTCCTCCAGGTCCCTGCATGCCCGCCATCCAGTCAGCCTTTGCTGCAGGCCTGACGACCAGCTTCCCCCCACCCGACACCCCCGTGGGTTTCTCCTATGTTTTCTACAACATCCAGCAGAATTACAACCCCAGCACCGGCATCTACATCGCCCCCATCAACGGCACCTACGTCTTCAGCTACCACGTCACCGTCTTCGACAAAGTCCTGAAAATCGGCCTCTTTCGTAACTTCATGCCGGTTATTAAAACAACGGAGGCCAGCCAGTTAGCGACGACCTCACAGTCGGTTGTCCTTCACCTGCTGAGGGGGGATTGGGTGTGGATTCAGGTGAAGGATATGGTCACCAACGGCATATATGTCAGCAATGAGGCCAGCAGTGTTTTCTCTGGCTCCTTGCTCCACCCAGATTCATGTGATTTGGCTTTACTCAGATCCCCCATGCCCCACAAGAATGTTCCTGATGGCGGATACAGCTGGGGCGGCACGCCTGAGTCCAGCACCCCTCAACCCTGATCGAGTTACACTCACATCATAACAAAATTACTTCAGACCACCGTAACAAGACAAAAATATTTCCCACCAATCAGGCCGACACAAACACAGCAAGCACAGCGTAACCACAGATAGCGTGCTTGAACATCAAATACTCGGTCTGGCTTTTGGACTTTGTGAATCATGAATTAGAAACCTTATGTTTTAGACCTATAGGGTGACTTCTGGTGTTGTGGCCTCATTAATTTTGGAGCTTTTCTGTTTTCTTTGTATTTCTAGAAATTAAAGATGGTATCTGATGGGGAAGTTTCTCTCTGAGCCTCTGCTGTAATAACATCCTGTATTGTTGGCGTGTCCTTGTTTCTCCCATGGTTTCAGTAGCGCTGGAGCGTTTATCTCCCATCTTATCTCTCTGTCTTTGTCTGTAAACTGGCGTGAGCTCCAAACTCTGTTGGAGATTTACAGGCAACAAGTTACCTGATGATCCCCTGACACCGACCCGACTGGGCGGGTTCCCCAAAAACAGCTCCGCTCTGCTCCAAAGAATGAAACAGAGACAACATGAGTCTCTGTTGCACCCTGATGACTCAGCCAGAGCTGTTGTCTGTTTTCCAACAGGACATGCGGCCTTTAACAGCTTCAAGCATCAGCTCTGAAGCATCTTGAGACGCAATGATTTTTGTGAGTGAGGCGCACAGTTCAGTAACAGCTTAGGATTTTGAAATTCCCAGAAGAAAACTCGTATTTTAATATTAGAACGCTTGCATTGCGGGATGATTTATTTAAAACTTGAAGCTGAGGGGATTTGAGAGCTCATGTTGCTGTCTTCAGATAACACCACACAGTTTCGCTCTCAGAGTTATTGATCAGTGCTAATTGGTGTTAAGTCTTTCAAAAGAAAAGCTTGTATCGCTGCATGTTATTAGGTTCAGGTGTTGGTGTCATCAGGTTCCTCACACAAGTTCAATACATACAAACACAATTTATTTAATAAATACATTAATTTCAGAACATACATGAAAAAAAAGCCTCCCGGATCCAAAGTCAACAGGAAATCAGTCATTTTGAATTCGATTTTGGCATCTTTGCTAATTAGGTTTTCTTAATTGAACTTTTATTGAACAGGAAGTTAGTTAAAATTTAAATGTTTCTCTGCACTCCAATGTTCTGGCCATGAAGATACATTTTAACAAACTCCTCCTCGAGTTTTAACAGATCAGCTGTTTATCAGATCGTTTTGTCAGTTTTCTGAAGATTTTGAAGAATCTGATGTGCCGAGCTCTTCACGCTTTGATGGAGGTGTGTCACTGGCACCATGGCGAATTTTGATATTTAGCTATGACATTTTAAGTTGCAGTGATGAATAAATTGTTCAGTTAACCCCATCACATGCGAGTCCCAGCCTGAGCACAGCTACCTGCCAGTATTCAGTTACAGTCACAGTGCCACCTAGTGGCAACAGGGTATCATCCAGCATATATAGCAGCCAATGAGTCCCAACCCTGCCTACAGGAAGTGCGTGAAACACATCCAGTGTACTGACGGTCACTGCAGCTGTAACGTTTCACTGTTCTTATCGTCTTTATTCAAACCCGTCAAAGTGTCAGCAAACCAAACGCTCACGAGTGAATGAACAGTTTAAAGAGCTTCATTCTTGGGTTCCACATTAGAAACTGAATCATTAGCAGGTCGGGTGATTCTAGTTTACACTGAAATAAAAATCAAATATTAGAGATGTTGTGGGTTTTGGTTTGTGATTGTCCTCTGTATGAATACTTTTGTGTTGTTAAACTTAAAAATCCTCTATTAAAACATGAAAGAAAGAAATCTGTCATTTCATGTCTGAATGAAAACTAACTGCAAATTCAACAAGAACAATGTAAACTTTAGAGCTGGACTCCAGCCGAGTCCACCTGAGCTGTCTGCTGTGTCTCTACAAAGTAAACCTCAATAAAAATTCAAAGAAAACAAAGTGTTTACAAAGAAAACAAAGTGTCTGAAGGCTGAGCACATGTTAAACACATGTGATGCTTCAGCTGGCTGTGTCTGCCTGTCTCAGTAATATAGTTGCTTCATATTTTTCCACCACCAACACGTTGGTTCAGGCTTCATTCATTTCTGTTTAACATGCACCTCGACTGCCAGGGTTTGCATTGTTGGGCTGCACAGCAGTGTATGATTTTCAACAGATGATGTTCCTTGGTCATGATGTGACTCTGACACAGTGACAAACATACTCACTAAAATTAGTCAAAAACAAAGAGAGTATCTACAAAAAACAAACTATTTCTCTCAGTATGGTTCCATATGTGACACAGGAAGAGCAAAAAGATTTGGGCCTCTAAACAGTTTGAGAAGACTCAACACTTGTGTCTTTGAGACTCTGACGTGTAGAACTGAGACAAAAATTTAATCTGTATTTGAAACTCTGTTGCTCACAGACCACGTGAAACAAAGCAAACCCAGACACCGGGATCAGTTGATGGGCCTCCTCCAGAGAGATCCTGTTTGACGAACGTAACCGATTCTCTGAACTAGTAAAGAACTAAAACTAAACCCGGTTTACACTGAATAAATCTGCCCCTGAGTGGGTCTGGTTTTTTTGGGATGTGTTACCATGACAACCCTAGCCCAACAACATCAGGCCAGGTGAGTCAAGCGTGATATGGTGAAGTTTAGATGAAGATTACAGAGCTTACATTTCAGCAGTTATTTTATTGGATAGTTTTCCTAAATACACTTGCTTGTAACGTCTGAGAGCTGCATCATTAACATGGATCATTCACAAAGCTTGTTTTTACTTTTCTCCAATGAGAAAATTATGCTTCTATTCTCTGATTGCTGTTTTATAACAGCAGCATTAAGTTCCTGGAGATTCTTTTACCCCAGAAAGTTTCTGGGTGTTGATTTTTCTGAAGACTCCTCCGATAACTCGGCTCAGGCGTGTTATCAGGAAGTAAAGAGAACAACAACAGCCAAATACAAACCTCAGATCACATGTCAAAATTCAGGGTGGGCCATTTGGCAGTTGTCTATGGTGTGAAGATACGAGATGTGCAGCACCTGAAACTACGGATACTGGATGCCTGTGCTGGCGTTTCTCCTGCGGTTTTGCTATCAGTGTGTGAAGAGTGGGAGAAGAGGGTTGCATTGACAATCCAACACAATGGGCAGCACATTGAACACCTTTTATAAGTGGTCAGAAACTTGTAAATAACTCATGAAAGAATAAAGTTACGTTGAAACCAAGCACACCATTGTTTTTCTTGTGACATTACCAATAAGTTTGATGTGTCACATGGCCCTCTTCCTATTGAAAAAACAAAAGTTGTATTCAAGATGGCCGACTTCTAAATGGCCACCATGGTCACCACCCATCTTGAGGAGTTTGCCCCCTCACATATACTAATGTGCCACAAACAGGACTTTAATATCACCTACCATTCCCATGTTATTACGGTGTATCCATATAAATGGCCCACCCTGTATATTGTGTTGTTTTTTAGTTGTTTTACATCAACATCTAGAACACACAGCATCAACATGAGCCTTGTATTTGTGGATGATCAAATGCTTCAGCATCTTAAGGTATCATGTGTTTGGATTCTTCCAAGAAACTTGTTTTTTTATATCAAGTTACTACTTTTAAAGTGCAAGAAGCCAGTGTCTATTTGTTATCTGTCATGTTACTTTTGAAACAATAATATTAATAATAAAAATAAATTCATATTTTATGCATTTTATCCCCCGTCTCCTGTAGTTTAGTAGTAAGTATTTTCAAAGAGCTCTAGTTTCATCTTCTCTGCCCAAAACACATGCTTCCAGTATGCATAACATAAAGGCTGTGCTTAGCATAGTTCAGCCTGGCTTGAAGGTCTCTCTTCTGCAGAAGTGTGTGTGTATTGCTGTTGTTGTGTTGTGTTGTGTGTGTGTTTTTTTTTAACCCTCTGGGTTTGTTCAAAATCACTACCCTTTCAGCTTGTTCATGGCCAAATGTGTCCACCAACAGATTAGGTCTGTAATTTTTATTATTTTTATGGTTTTTTGTAATTTTTTCTGCAAGTTTTTATCCAACATCAGTTCTTTTCATACGTATAAAATTGTTATTGCTTTTTATATTTTTTAACCCTTGAAACACCAGTTTGTTTGTACACTGCACTAGTTGGAAGACAACCTAAAATCTCACAATTTCATATATTTGCAGTGCTACTGGAATTTCTTGTATTATTAATAG
>VUQG01040120.1:0-14163 GCA_015106755.1 Etia nguti
CTCACAGCCCATTGTTCATTCAGTGGTGCTGGTTCCAGTGATTATGCAAATGTACTGTTTATAAGGTTGGAAACCTGCAGTCAGCTGAGACTGAAGAAGTCACTTGGATGAGTGACAAAACGTTTCTCCCACTGAAAACGCTACGTCCAGATGAACAGAATCAACTTTTGGGGATTTAATTACCTGGATGATTGAGCATGCATGAAGACTTGATATCTCAATGTAACTGCTGTGGCAGAAAGAAGATAAAGAGGTAATTTCATGACACAAATCCATGATGAAGATTTAAAACAAACACTGAAAAATAGTGTACATGCAAACTGTTCTGATAATGCGGGAACATTGCTGTGACTCTCAAAGTGTCTGCTTATTTTTTTTTGTTCTCTAAATACTGTCAACAGCGTTAGCTAATGAAGCGTATATCATAAGAAATTGGCTAATTTTAGCATTCTGGGCCATTTTTTTCTGTTCTCAAACTGATCTCCCTGTTGGAGCTCAGTCTGGGGGGAGTTCTTTTTTCTCCTCGTCTTTCCTCATGTTGTGCATTTTCCATTGTTATACCTCTCTGACCTGTCTTCCCCATGTGATGTATGGTCGGAAGGGTAAGATGGCGCTGGCAAGGCTGGCAGCCTTAACCCAATTTCCCTCGGGATGAATAAAGTATTATCAATCAATGAATCAATCAATTAGTCTCCTGGCGTATTGCTAGTTGCTAGCAAAGGAGCTACTTTATTATTTCAGTTTGTTAAAGATTTCTAATGATGTAGTCGCCTGAAATGGTTTCACTTCACAGCTGTGCCTTGTCAGGGTTCATTTGTGGAATTTCTTGCGTTCTTATTGGGGTTGGGACCATCAGTTGTGTTGTGCAGAAGTCAGGTTGATATACAGCTGGCAGCCCTATTTGACAACTGAATTCATATTATGACAAGAACCAATCAGCTAAGTAAAGAGAAATCACAGTCCATCATTACTTTAAGAACTGATGGTCAATCAGTCCAGAATCAGAGCATTTGCAAAGGCCAAGTGGGCTTTTGTGTCCCTTATCTGGAGAAGTGGCATCCTGCTTAGTCTGCATCCATGGAACCCAGCAGTGTGCAGTGTCCGTTGGACTGTCTGCCTTGAGACATTACCACTAGCAGTACCCCTATTTACCAGGATGGTCTTGGTGGTGATCCTTGGATTCTTTTTCACCTCTCTCACTATCCTCCTGGGCAGCAAAGGTGTCTCTTTTGGCTTCCAACCACAGTGCGGAACATCTTGTATTTTTTAATAACACCTTGCACTGTAGCCACTGAAACTTGAAAACATTTAGATATGGCCTTGTAGCCCTTTCCTGACTTGTGAGCAGCCATAATGCGCAGCCGCAGGTCCTCACTGAGCTCCTTTGTCTTAGCCATGAGTGTCCACAAACCAACTGCAGAGAGCTGCTGTTTTTTCCCTGTTGAGTTGATTAAAACAGCTGTTCCCAATTAATCAGGGTAATTAGGATGCTTTAGAATACTTTGGACTATTTGGAATGGTATTGAACTTTGCATTTGTGAAGGGTATGAATAATTCTGGACATGACACTTTTTGCTCAAATGTAAAAGCTGAGATTTCTTTTTTCCACAGTGATCCCTCTTTTATTCACTACAACCTCAGGACTGTGCTCCCAAAGTTCCATCAATATGTGAGCTTTTCAACAAGGAATAACAACATCCTGGACCACGTCTAAAGCAATGTAGACATGGCCCAGTAAGTAAAATTATTAACGTTTGGAGTGAAGACACTGATTCGGTGCTTCAGGATGCTACAAACGGGGGTCTGTTTAAGACTGCTGCCCTGAGAGAGGACAGTGCTGTGGATTTAGTGGTTAACAGCCCTATGACAGCTGGGATAGGCTCCAGCGCCCCCCACGACCCTGAAAAGGGCAAGCGGAAGCGAATGGATGGATGGATGGATGGATGGTCAACAGCTACATCAGCACATGCACTGACAATATTGTCCCAACCCAGTGCTATAAAACATATCCAAAATCAGAAGCTCGGTTGAACTGTGAGGTACGTTCCATGCTGCATGTACGTTCCACTGTATTTGCCTTTGGTGACGCAGAGGGCTACTAAAAGGCCAGATATCCCCTACGTAGTTCCATCAGGATAGCCAAGAGGCAGTACAGACTGAAGCAGGAAGGATAATAAGTGAACTCAGATTCCAGATGCATGTGCCAGGGCCTGCAACATATCACTGATTTCCAGCAGAGGAGCAGCAGACGAGCTGAATGAGTTCTACGCTCGCTTCGACACCCTCAACACCAACCAACACACAGACTATGGGTAATGAGTATGGAGACCTGGATTACTGGGGTTGTGTCACTACACTTAAACTTTTCTCCACCTTCTCTTTGTGTGATTTTCATGTAGCTTTAATGTTTAACTTAGTTTCTTCCTTTGTATTGTGTCTGTGTGAGAAGTATTAAGTCATAAAAACAGCTGCCTCAATGTGCTTTATATTGTAAGGCAACGACCCAAAAATAAAATGAAGGGATTTATATTTATATTTTTCTCACATTTAAATTTCAGTAATGATCTGAATTGAAGATTTTGTTTTTTATGCTTTGTTGTTTGTTTTTATTACAGTTTTACTCATCCAGATTTCTAATCATTTCATTTTGCCGAACAAGTACAGTGGAGTGGACAGTACCATGAGCTACATATGAGCTCAGATCAGTGTATTTATTGATGTGATGGACATCATTTCTTGTATATTTTATTTACCTGCTATTGTATTTGAACTTGTCTGCAGCCACAGCAGAGAGAGGAGGATACCAACCATGAGACTGGAAGGAGAATTTCACTGATGCTGAAGATGGATTTCATTTATCAGCTTAATTCTAAAAGAAACAATAAAGTTAAGCAAACCTTTACATGTGATGGCTTTCAAATGTTGTGTTTTATTCAGGTCCAGGTAAAATTTTAATGTCGAATAAAGACATTTACCAAGTTGAACAAACTTCCACCTACATTTTGTTATTAAATACTTCTAGTTAGTTCTGTATTTCTCGGCATTTTTCTCACAAAACATGCTGTTATCTGATCTCACAGTAAATGAAGAATGACAAATGTGTTAAAACAATTGAGTATTTTTCCAATGACTTCTCCTTTCTCAGAAAGGCTTCTTTTACATCTATGCTCTTCAGTTCAGCTACCTCATACTTCAGTCCACCTCCAATCCAGACTGTGTGGTTCCCCTGGATACTGTTTATGTGAAAACATTTGATGCGCTTTTTAAAATGAAAGGATCCTCTGATAATTTTACACATCACCACCAATGCCCCATCCCCATACTATTTATTATACGGAAAATAACCGTTTTTTTTGTGAGTTTTTGCAATAAATAATGAATTATTCAACTGTTAAAAAAACAGCATTTAAAGGGTTAAAATCCAAAAAATAATTTAATGTTTGATTATTTTGAAAAGGGCTATAAGTGATTCACTGATTTTTAAAAATAGGAGGAAAATATGCCATAATAGAGGTTTTCATGGCAGAATTTTTGTGTATACATTTTTGTACACAAAGGTGTCGAAAGGGTGCACAATGCATCAGCAGAGTATGGATGACATGTAACAATAAAAGATGCTAGATTTTTTTTTTTAAATTACTAAAAAGAAGATTTCCTGCAGTAATCCATAAAAAAAAGAAAAAAAATGGACAAAAATGCCCCAGGAGGGCACGATGGTTTAAGAAACTTGTGGGGATGATTTGGCCACATTTGCTGATGGTGAATAGACTGGTTCTTATATAGTGTTTTTCTACTCTGTGTTTTGCACAACTTGCCTCATTAACTTAAGCACTTTTCTGTGCTCTTTCTATTTAACATTCACACATATTCATACTCTGATGGATGCATCGGAGAGCAGTTGGGGTTGGTATCTTCCTCAAAGATATTTGGCATGCAGACTGGAGAGATCAAACCACCAACCTTCCTACAGAAAAGGAATCAAATCTTTAAACATGGTACACCTTCTACATAGCCAGTAAGGAGCTGAAAATGTAAATTTAAAGTGTGACAGAAATATAAAGCAGACTTGGAGAGCAAAATTGCTGCAAATAAGCTGGTTTCAGCCGAGTTCAGTATTAGAAAAACAGCAAGGCTTCGGGACCCAAAGAATAGCAGCTGTGTCACTATGTATGACTTCCATTCAGACTCTGAGTTAGCTGATGCTCTTAACTGTTTTTACAATTGTTATAACACAGATTTTAGTAATGACATTCAGTAGCTAGAGTGTGGTCTCCAACATAGGTCTCATTTTACATCAGCAGGGGAATGTGGAAAAGGTCTTCCACTCTATAATAGTAAATAATTCTGAAGGACCTGACAACATTTGTGGTCATTTACTCAAACCTTGAACTCAACAACAGGAAATTCAGTTCAATTAACTTGAGTTTTCTTTTAGTTTTTTTTTTAAGTAGCACTAAATCACAACAGTTGCCTTAAGACGCTTTATATTGTAAGGCAAAGACCCTACAATAAAATAACTCATATACACAAAGTCATTTCTGTTAAACTTCTATTAAAGCTCAGATTGTGGAATATGTTGAATGTTATAAATATCTGGGAACAGTTGTTGAGTCAAAGCTTCATTTTATTTTAATTTAATTTTAAGCTGTGTGCAAAAAGGGGCACCGCCAATATTCATGTTTGTTTTCTCATTTCCACAGTGATTAAACCATGGTGATTCCATTTTTTCATGCTTTTGTTGAATCTGTTTTTCTTTAGTGTTGTGGTCTGGACATCTGTAACAAACAGAAACTCAATCAAATTGTTAAGTGATCTAACAGGCTGATTGGTGAATCACCAGCTGCATGAAGCACCCCTGCACACGAGACAGTTACAGCTGTTGGCAGGCCGATGTTTCTTGACGATCACACCCTTTGCATAGGGAATTTCTATTGTGGGACCAGATGTACTTGGGACGACAATGTTTTACATTGTCATTTTCTAAAAAATGACTTTTTTAGTAAGTCATTGTTTTTCAGTATTTTGTACTATTTGCAATAATTGTCTGTTTTTTGGCTGTATTGAGAGTGTGCAAGGATGGATGAATCACGACTGCAGAAAAAATCTACCTACAATAAATAAAGGAACCTGAACTTCACATGTGTGCCCTATGGGGTTTCATTATTCTCACATATGTGTAATAACAGTGTGTGTAAGCTGGTATATTTGTCTCAGCTGTGTGGACCACTTCAGTTCAGTTTTGGCTGTTTATTCTTCTCATTGGATGGATATGCAGAAGTAAAATGATGAAATTGCAGAACTTTTAGTTGTCAAAAAGAGGAAGGAAACAGTTTTGTTGTTGAGACACAAAACTGAAAGGTTTGTCTCAATCACCTGTTTAAACTTGTCTGCAGCCACAGCAAAGAGAGGAGGACACCAACCATGAGACTGAAAGGAGCACGAGCTGCACTCCTCGTCTGTCTTCTCACATTGTCAGGTATTTTATATTTACATTTTCATATATTACAGGTAACTGACTTTTGATCAGCTATAAGAAAATATACTGAAATCTGAAACATTTGCAGTTGATGGCTTTCTAAACATTTTAAACTCCTGCTCTGTTTATGCAAGACTTGAAAAGAAGATAGTTTGAAGTTTCTGTTAAACTTTCCTCCACCTCCACTTTGTCACATTACCAAGAAAACACACAGACACAATACAAAGGAACAAACTGAATTAAACAATGAAGCTACACTAAAATCACACAAAGGTCCAAGTTTCATTTTAATGATGTTCATATACAATAAACCACCTGAACAAAAGTCTCTAAAATATATATTTTTTTTATCAGCGTTGTCACAATTCCTGTCTGACTTGAACAATGTATTGTTTATATGTATTTTTGTTGTTATATCAAACTTACTGTATGTCAGCATGCAGTCATGCTGAGACCGCTTGGTCTTGTTTTTATTATCACCTGACCCAGCTGTAACCTGCTTTCAGTTAGTTTCAACGTCAGGTTTTTCTTTTTCAAGAGCATTTTTCCTGTTTGACAATTCTTCCTGTAAGTACATCATAAATAACTGCTCACATGCAGACAAAGGTTGAGCAATGTTGTAAGAAACTTTCCCATCAGCTGGAAATTTGCACACATCAGTGTTTTGCTTTTCTCATTTATTTTGGTCACATCTCTTTTCTCACAAAGACTTCTCTTATTTTTTCTCCTCTTCAGTTCAGCTGCCTCGTGGTTCACAGGTGAAATTCCTTCGCTGCACCTTCAGAGTGTGTGTCGTCCTGCCTCAGCTCACATACAGATTAACTGTAGAGAGCTTGGACACACCTTTAAAAGCAAAAGAATTCATTGTTTTGTTTGTGATGTGCTCTGTGTTACAGCAGTACAGGGTCAGGATGGTTGGTCAGTGACTTACACTTCTGCTCACATCTGTGCCTTAAAAGGATCAACAGTGGACATACGCTGCACCTACACGTACCCATCCAGAGGAAATGGGAATGTGAGTGTAGTTGAAAAAGCTGTATGGTTTACTAAAGTGAAAGGTGATGAACATGTGGATGTGAGGACGGAGGCAGAGTTTGCAGGTCGTGTTCAGTATCACTTGGATAACAAAGACTGCACTCTGAGAATCACAGACCTGAGAGAGAGCGACTCAGCTGAGTACAAGTTCAGACTCATGACAAACCAACCAGGAGGGAAATATACTGGATCACCTGGAGTCACTCTGTCTGTCACAGGTCAGATTTTTATATTAAATGTAAAACATGTTTTCAAATTGAAAGATTTTGCTTGTACTTTGAGAGACTACTAGCTATGAATGTTGTGCATGTTTTCTAGTTTGCTGTGTATAAAATTTACACACGTCTCTATTTAATATTAGTTCTCCAGGTACAAGTGATAAAAACTTGGCCAACCTTGTATCCTACCTGGAGAAATGTGACGTGTCAGAGCAGTTGTCGTCTACCTGATCCTCATTCCTATGTCTGGTACCAGAACGAAGTGAATATTGACAGAAAGGAGTCTTCATTTGAAAAATACTTTGATAATACAGACAGTATTTCCTGTGCTGTAAAAGGATACGAGAAGCTTCCTTCTCCTTCAGTGTGTGAGTTTACATCAGTCTTTCACTAACATAAAGCTGCTGCTGCAGTCTTTTTATCATTAATTCTGTTTCTAATACAAATAATGTTGCTGCATCTTCATGTTTATTTTTAAATCTCAGTAAAGCCAATATATCAACAATAAGTCCCAACCACCTCCTGCTCTGTGGTGCTGCAGTCAAATCTTCCTCTAACAATTCTGTTTCACATATTTTAGGTGTTGGTGATCAAGCCTGTAACAGAGTGACTTACACCAGCAGAAGCATCTGTGCCCTCAAAGGTTCATCAGTGGACATTTCATCCATCTACAGTCATACACATCCTGCTGTGTCCAAATTCTGGTTCAGTCCTGAACGCAGTCATCAGTGGCAGCATCGCTCACACCCTGATGACCTCAGAAAAGACTCCCACTATGCAGGTCGTGTTGAGGTCATTGAAACAGAGAGAGGGCGCTCCACTCTGAGAATCAGAGACCTGACAGAGAGTGATTCAGCAGAGTATCACTTTAAATTCAAAACACAAAGCTTTGAATGGAAGAATATTTTACCTGGAACAACTCTGACTGTCACAGGTACTGTTAGCAGGTTTAAGTAAGTGGAAACAAAAGTGATTGTTTTTGTGAGCCCAGATATCAAATGTAGAGTTACATATCCACACATAAAGTCTCTCTCTACATGATGTCACTGCTGTGCTGTCATATTCAGCTCTGCAGGTGAAGGTGAGCAGAATAATATCAGTCCAGCAGACTCAGACTGAGGCAGAGCTGAAGTGTCAAAGCAGCTGCAGTCCAGCTGGTCGTCTTTCTTACGTCTGGTTCAAGAACGGACAGAAAAACACGACACAGCAAACTTCTTCTTATACAGACTACTTTAATCCTGAAGACAACATTTCCTGTGCTTTCTCTGGATACGAGGATTATTGCTCTCCATCAGTGTGTGAGTTTTATTCACTGTGTCACCAACAACTATGTCAAAGCTTTGCCCAGAGAAACAGAATGGCATTTGTAATGTGAGGTTCATGAGGACTTAAACCACCTACAATATATCATAGTGTAATGTTACATGAGTTTGAACAACGACTTTTATTCTATTTCATTAATGGAAGCTAACTTATTCATAGAGCATTAACAAAGAAATCTTTTATCTGCAGATCCTTCAAAGCTTCCCTCCATGTCAGTGAGTCCCTCTGGTGAGATAGTGGAGGGCAGTTCAGTGACTCTGACATGTCACACACATGCTAATCCAGCAGCTAAGAACACTTTGTACAAAGGCAACCAAATCTTGCCTCTAACACCAGAAGGTATTTATCATTTCACCTCCATCAGCTCTGAGGACAGAGGAATCTACGAGTGCAAGACTGAAGAGAAGCTCTCTGTGTCTTTGTTCATAGATGTCCAGTGTAAGTAAACAGCAGCAGATCAGTGATCAGTTTGGATTATAGTTTTCTGTAATGTTTTCATTCTTGGTGGAAATTTTCTCACACTGAATATTAAAGTATTGCTGTAAAAATTTCAGAGTATTTTTCTCGGTTTCCTCCAGATGCTCCAAAGATTCCCTTTGTGTCAGTGAATCCATCTGGTGAGATAGTGGAGGGCAGTTCAGTGACTCTCACCTGTAGCAGTGATGCTAACCCAGCAGCTAATTACACCTGGTACAAGGAGAATGACAACTCAGCAAAAGCGTCCGGACAGAACTTCATCATCACTGACTTCAGACCTGAACACAGTGGGAGTTATTACTGTGAAGCCCAGAACACAAGAGGACGTCGCAGCTCCACCTCCCATGATCTCACTGTTGTGACAGGTAAGTTACTGATGCGCCTGATGATGACACTGATATTACTGTATGGTTTTTAACTCACAAGATAAACTACAATCAGGGGACTGTTGTGATTTTTTTACAAATAAAATTAAACTGAAATGATGCCAAAACATTCTGAAATCCTCAATTATCCACTTTTGGTCTTAGTTCACAGCACTTAACGTCCTTTAACCTTTGTGACAGAAAATTGTTTTGTCCAATCATCAGTCACTGATTAACTCATTAAATTCAGTGTTTTTGTTTCACTTGTTTCCAGGCTCATGGAAACTTCCTGTTATACTCTCAGCCTCTGTTACTGCTCTGGTCATCATACTCCTCTTTCTCCTGCTCTGGATTAGGTGGGATGTTATTATAACTGATTTGGATTTTAAAGGCGTTTTTTCTTCAAGTTAATCTTAAGACAATAGTCAGAAATACATACATTTTCTGTCAAAAATATTCAACTTTGATATGTTAGTCTCATAATCTACTTTTTGTCTGCACTGTGTGATTTCATGGCATTTCTAATGAAACATGTGATGTAATCCTTCAGAGTTGTAGGGGTTTTGCAAAATGTAATCACAATTTTGATAAACTATTTAACTTTTTTAATCGCTGATTATTATGTAAGGTACGGAATTGTTGCAACCTTTTGGGAATTAAGAATAAATTGAAATGACTTCATCTGACAGATGTAAATTCTGTAGATGTAGAGGTTCAGACTGAGAGCACAGTAAAGACCAAACACAAGATGCAGCTTTTATATGAGAAACTGGCAAGAATTTTAAAAGAGAGCTGCATACAGATGAAACATGGCCTCCTATATAATGTTGATTTCCTTTGAACATTTATCAAGACCTTATCTGATATATTTACATTACAATTTATGCTCATAACATCACTTTACTGCAGGTTTGGTGGGCTGAAGACTGCTTCTGTTAGCTGTGATAGTTTATCTTATTCATACTGTCTGAACTTATGCCACTGGGCATTTGTATGGTTAAAACCTGAATCCATCCTGTTTGTTTGTTGAAATGTGTATTTTATTGTCTTATCAGACGAGCATTGAAACACCAATCAGAGGCTGCAGAGAGGCCAGACAACACAGCGCAGGTGAGTGATGAGAGTTCAGTTACTCCAGTCAAAACATCCAAAAACATATTGTTCAGACTTCACAGTCACCAATTAGCTCAACCATCACACAGGCTGAGTACATCCCTTGTATCCATGGACACTATGTTCACCCATATTATTCATCTCGTCCTTCCACATTCATGCTTTTCTTTTACCTTGAGGTGGTAACAGATGTTTAACTGTAAGAGGAGAGGAGGGAAGACAGTTTTATGACTTTAACAGTTTTAGTTTATTAGTTTCGTTTGCCAAAGGTCAAAAAACCCTTAAAAATACTCTCATCCATGTGTTTGACAGACGGATGAAGTTCAATATGCTGCTGTTCAATTTGCTACAACCCAGTCAGACTTTGCTAACTCCAACTTCAGCTCAGCTCAGCATGACAGATACCAGGAAGAGAGTGTTATATACTCCACCATGAATGTCAGAAGTGCTAGAAGGTGAGCAGCTCTTCACACAGGATAACTGCACCTCAAGTTTAATGTTTTAACACTTTGTGTACAATAGTGATATTGTTTTACTGATTACTTCACAGATCAAAACATCAAGCTGCTGTGGAGGATGCCTCTGCACTGTACAGCACAGTTAACAAACATCCCGGAGTGTGAAAACCGCCTGGATTTGCTGTGTTTCATCAGGATTCTCTGTTTCTGGGGGTAAGAAGTGACTTTCCATGAATATAAATCATCACCACAAACCTCCCAAATGACCATAAAGTACAACCAGCATCTCTTAAATCTAATGTGAACAACCTTCTCATTTTATTTTTGTGTATTTTTATTGCCTTGTCATCACAGCTCATTAATAACTGAGTACTTTGCTGTGTGTACTGATCTATTTTTAATTTATCTTTATATTTCCAATGTGAACTTCTGTTGCTTTATCTCACCAGTAGTCAGTAAGAACATGGATTTTATTTCCCAGACCAGCTGTGTGACAGTTCAGGTTAACTGTTGTTTAAATATCTTGTTTAAAGTTCAAAGAGAGAGATTAGTGATCTCTGGTGCCACCTTCTGACCAAAATGCTTTGTGCTCAACAAAAAAAGTAAAGTTGTTGCTGTGTCTCAGTTTTTCGAGATGATAAAGAAATGGTAATGTCTTTAATTGGTACTTCATTGCCCAACCTGTCCTGTATTTATAAAATAGAGAGTTTCTGTTTACAGTAATGTTAACAGATTTTTTTTTTTTTTTGTGGACCCACTGTAAATGCTTAATTTTTTTATAGTCAATATTAAAAAATAGTGGGGATTTTCTTCTGTTATTTAATTTTCTATATATTACTCAATAATTACTGGGGTATAGTATGAATAGCAATGAAAGTGCTATTTATCAATAGGAAAAGGTGCAAAGGTGCTTCCCAAGATCAATGCCCTTCTTCACAGTTTTCAAAGGCAAACTCTAGTGTGAGAGAGTCTTTTTGGTTTTCAGTCTGTAAACTGTGTGTGTGTGTGTGTGTGTGTGTGTGTGTGTGTGTGTGTGTGTGTGTGTATTGTGGCTGCTGTTTGTGGAGAGGATGGTATTTTTTTCTGTTTTTTTTATTGGTGATTTTTGGTGATTTTGCCTTTTTAACTTACTGTTATGTTACTGTTATGTGACCAACCTCTCAGTTCTGTTATGTTTACTTTATTTTATTGGTGATAGCAGCTTGTCTGTTTCTTTTAGTTCAAGTAGTAATAAAATCCAGGGCAGCTGAAATTGCATCATCGGCTTGGCGGTTTGACTGGTATGTGTTGGTGTCACAATCCTGGGTCATTTTGACCCAGCGTTTTGATTTTTAATATATTTTGGTATTTATGGGTTATGTTTACGTTTATTAGGTTCTGGTCAGGAACTTCCTTGTCTTGATGTTCCTCTGGGGACTTCAATGTATTTTATTTATTTATTTCATTTAAGGAAATGTAATAGGTAGATGTAATTTGTTGGTTTCTTTACCTATATTCTAGCTTGTATTACAGATATTTGCCCACACGTTGTGGCTATAATTAGTCTTATTAACTGATGCACTGCAAAGGCAAAATATCCAACTAGATGGAGACAAAGATTCCAGTTAAAAGTTTACACACAAGATAATAAATTAAAAATCTATAATAAAGAGGAGCGAAGAGAAAAAGATTAAATAGTCAGCAAAAATTAGTCAACAAGTTTATTTATTTTTTAAAGAATCTTTATTTAAAAGATTATCTAAATTAACTAATGAAAAACAGTAATAAAAAACAATTGCAAAATATGTTGACTTATTCATCTTTGACAGCAATATCTTTTCAAAACCAATTGAGTTCAACTTTATTTATATAGCACCAAATCAGAGCAATGGACCCCTCAATTTATCTTGTAAGGTAAAGACCCTACAGTAATGCAAAGAAAACCCTAACAATCAGATAGGCCCCTATAAGCAAACACCTGGCAACAGTGGAAAGGAAAAACTGTCTTTTTAACAGGAAGAAACCTCCAGCAGCACCTGGCTCAGTGAGGGGCAGCCATTTGCCATGAATACCTGGGGATGACGGAGGAAGACAGGACAAAGGACATACTGTGGAAGACAGCCAGAGATGAATAATAAATACTGATTAAATGCAGAGAGGTCTATTAACACATAGTCAGTGAAAAAAGGTGAATGAAGAAGAAATCGTCCATCATGGGAAGCCCGCAGAAGCCTACACCCATTGTATCATGTGTTAAGGAGGATTCAGGGCCACCTGTTCCAACCTTGATCAAAAAGGGAAGTTTTAAGCCTAATCTTAAAAGTAGACAGGATGTCTGTATCCTGAATCAAAACTGGAAGCTGGTTCCATAGAAGAGGGGCCTCATGATGGGTATCATAATGTCTGACAACATAACATAGAGCCTGATAATTCTAGACCTTGTGTGTGAAGAGAAGGAATCCAGTATGGGTAAAATATTCTCCCTCTTTCTAGTCCCTGTCAGTACTCTTGCTGCAGCATTTTGAATAAACTGAAGGCTTTTCAGGGAGTTTTTTAGGAAAAATTGATAATAATTAATTAGTCCAGCCTAGACGTACTAAATACATGAGCAAGTTTTTTCAGCATCCCTCTGAGACAGGATGTTTTTGACTTTTAGAGATATTGTGCAAACTGAAGAAAACAGTCCCACATAATTGTTTAATATGGGCTTTGAAGGACATATCCTGGTCAAAAACAGCTCCAAGGTGTAGTCTGGACTCTGAACCTTGAGTTTTAAATGTTTCATGTTTAGATCTGGTTGTGTTACAGTTTGACGTGCAGCCATTTCTTCAATATGTTTCATTTCCAGTAGGTGGCAACAATGTGACAAAAAAGTGCATACGACTTCTGCAGCCAGCAGCTCTATCATGTCCACTCTATGTGTCTTTTATTATTCATGGTTTGTTTTCCTGCTGCTGTTCATCAGATAACAAATGAACTTAATTTCATTTAAAACCTGCTGAGCAAGAATGCCAAATGAATAAATCTACTCTGCCACAGTTAAGCTCCATGTGGGGCAACTTCTGTCTTGATTTTCCCCTATCTCTAAGGCAGAGGCCAGTCACCCTTCGGAGAAAGCTCATTTCTGTCACTTGTTTCCACAATCTCATTCTTTCGGTCGCTACTCAAAGCTTGTGACCATTGGCGAGTGTAGGGATGTAGATTGATCGGTAAATTGAGAGCTTCGCTTTTATGCTCAGCCCTCTCATAACCACAATCCATCTGTCAATCTCCTGCTCCACTCTCCCCTCACTGGTGAAAAAGATCCCGACATACTCCTCCACTTGGGGCAGTACCTGACCCAGAGTAAGCACTCCACCTCCACCCCTGAAGTCAAGAGAAACACATCATCTGTGAAAAGCAGAGACAATATTTTGAAACCACCCAAATGGAAGCCTCAGTCTCTTGGCCTCGCCTAGAAATTCGGTCAATAAAAATTATGAACAGAATAGGTGACAAAGGGCAGCCCTGGCAGACTCCAGTACCCACAGGGAATGAGTCTGTCTTATTTCCGGCTATACAGACCAAGCTCTGCAAGGCTTGTATAAGGATCAAATGGCTCGTAGCAACTGGCCAGACGCCCCATACTCCCAAAGCACCTCCCAAAGAACAGTCTGAGGGACACGGTCGTTTGCCTTCTCAACAAAACACTTGTAGACTGATTGGACGGATTCCTATGC
>VUQG01040126.1:0-15715 GCA_015106755.1 Etia nguti
GCCGCAGGCCACTTCTGGCACCGTCATCTCATTGGAGGGCCACTTTAGTGTCCAAGTAGTACAAAAAAACAAACACGAAAACACCCACTAATATTTCCTAAAATGTAGTGTTTTGTTTGTTTTATTTAATTCCAAATATTGTGTAACAAGACAAAATTGCAAACACAAACGCATTTTTCTTCTCACTTTTAACTATCTGAAGCCTTTCGGTTTCAGTTTCATTTGTCATATGCAAGTTAGCACAGGGTCAACATTGCAATGAAATGTATTTGACGAGCAGAAGACAGTCACTCAGCAGTATAGTACAGTATAGTACAGTAGTTTCATTGAACTACCAAATAAACAGCTCTTTCTGGTACGCTCTTTCTAACCAGACACGTGGAAGCACTTTTGCTACAATTTAACAAAATAAAAATGCAGGCATAAGCGTTCACATTAGTTTTCGACTGCAAGTGAAAATTGTTTTCGTTCCAAATAAATCTGTCACTGAACTAACACAGCCAAATCTCTCAACATGTTTGCACTCTGTTGTTACCTCGGCTAGGTCCACGGCTCCGAACCGTGGACTTTTCGACTCACACACACACACACACAGCGGGAGGGGCGGTCCCACACGTTCTCCCTGCAGCAAGAACTACACCGCCCATGAGGCTACAGTCTTAAAGGGTGTAACACTCTGCCGTCGTATTAAATCATTTTTCGTATAATAATTTAAAAAAAATATTTCTTCACATCAATATGCGCGCCGCAAGTAGAGGTGACGTGGGCCGCAAATGGCCTGCGGGCCGCGAGTTTGAGACCCCTGCTATAAATTGTATGCTGTTAGCAGTTAAAAATTACTAGTTGTGCTTTCCAGTTTGTCTTGATGTTGGCAGTGTTGTGTGAGTATTACAGTGGCTAAAGTGAAACACAATGATAAATAAATTATAGTCTGAAGTCTACTGTTGATATCACACTGAGCACTTTTCACAAACTTAATTTCTCAAAGCAGCAGGCAACTTTTTTCTGTGAAAAAGCTTCAAACGTCCACTGTACAGTACACTACCTGCTCAGCACAGCAGACAGTGACTGGTGAGCATACTGAAGAATTAGGAAGGAAAAATACTTTCTTCAATAGTGGAAGAAGACCAAGGCGGAACTAAATTAAGAGTCAATGTTGAACTTGAATCCAGTTCATTTACATGCTACTATTAGATTTAATAGTTATGTATTATAAGCAAATTCAGTCATTAGCTGAAAAACCGACTTTGTGCAGTTTAGCTTCATAAATAGTATACAGGAGTGAGGATGGGAACTGGGAATGTCACTTATCAATTTGATTCCTTATCGATTCTCACTGGCTGCACTTCGAGAGTCACCACTATCACTTGGCAGCATATCAAAGACATTACATTCATGCAGATTTATTACATGCTGCTTGGTCAAATGTTGGAAGTATTTCACCTTTTTGTTGTGATCAGTGTTGGGGTTGTTACTCAAAAAACTAATGTATTACACAGAATACTTTGCTAAAAAAAAAATAATACCGTACTTCACTGAAACCTGAAACACGCTGTCTCATAATTACCATTTGACAATATAAACCTATAGGCTAAAGTTAAACACACCATTACAAATCCCAATCCTAATTAGGACACATGTGATCTTTCTCTTTAGTATTTAGGCAAGAACACAAAGCCGACAGCACAAATCAAAGATGAAAGCGAGCACAAAGAGACTTTAAAGTAAAGTGATTTTACTTAAGAAAAATGTACAGTTAGAAACAGAGGCTACTTTGGTTACCTGTTGAAGTTCAGGGTCTGGCTGCTGCTGGGGTCAGCAGACACTCAAGTTTATCATCTCTCTGTGTAGGTGCTTGCAAAGAGCTGAAGTTGTTGTAGCAGCAGAATGCAGTTGTCTCCTGGATGCAGTTTCCGCTTTACCGTTGCACTCTCGTCTTTTGACCCTAAAAAAAGAGTTTTCTTTGTTAGCGGTTTAACGGCCACAGTTTTAAAGGTATGTTCAAATTTTGCGTGATGGTAGATACCAATGATAGGTCAAACGAAAGGGGAAAATCCGGGCAAGGTTGCACCACATTTGAAAATCAATAAAAACTTTATCCATCCATTCATTTGCTTCGCTTATCCTTTTTCAGGGTCACGGAGGGGCTGGAGCCTATCCCAGCTGTCTTAGGGCGAGTGGCAGGGTACACCCTGGACAGGTCACCAGTCTGTCGTAGGGCTAACACATAGAAATTAATAAACACATAAAAATAATAAAATGCACCATCTTAGTATGTAATGTTTCAAGGTCATACATCTGCATGGCGTATTAAAACCATCATAGAACATCGGACTTTCATTTTTACATTTTGACATCTGTCTACGGGGCCTCAAATGGCCATTCGATGAACTGCAGTCTTTGGCTTTTTCCAGTCCTAGTGGTCGTTTGTCAAGCTTGTTAAATGCGCTTTTTATGGTTTTATTGTTTTGCTGTCTTCTTACTGCTGCAGTCTTAGCGTTGGCCTTAGCGATGTCACTCAGAAGCTTTTGAAGCTGTGGGGATTGAATTTTTTAAGTTGAATTCTTTGAATTCGTTTTAAATTCGTTCAGTTTGGTAAATTGAAGCTGCACCTGTTGTACTAAAAGACAATATTTTCCTTCCTGTATATAGGCTCTTTCTTGTATATATGTACGCGTACGCTCAAAATAAATGACCAATCAATCAACCAACCAATCAATATAATGATAAAAACCTGAATTTGAACATTTAAGATGATGTATTTCTGTATTACTCGAGAATTTGTATCAATAGTTAAAATATTATGATCGTGAATTTCTTAATGTTTTTGACATTTTTAAAGTATCTAATGATTGACCAACAAGTCTTTGTGGGACTTGATCTGATTGGTTAGATAAACAGTTCAGAAAATACATGGCTGCATAGAATATTAATATGATGCGTGGCTAATGACAAAATGCATTATAGCTTTAATACGTTTATCTGCATTACTGATTTGGAGTAACTATTTATGTGTCTTTACAATGAAGGTTAAGGTGAGTTTCCAGTCATCTTGCTAGAAAGTGTCTGAGGCAGGCGAGCTGCAGATTTGCTGTGAAATCCAATCCATTAGCGTGAAATATAAAAAGGCATTAAGAGGTCAGTAAACGCTGCCAGTCTGCTCAGTAATGATCTCATTTATTTAAAGTAATTCAGCAGAGTCTCACACTAACGATTCAGTTACATTCAATTTCTCCATGTAGAACATTTGATCAATTCTGGACTGAATGTGTGGCTACTATAAAATACTGTAGTCTCTTTAACACTGTTAACTACATCATTAAAAATCGTCTTCGAGTGGTAGATGAATATATCTATATAAGTCTGACAC
Source organism: Etia nguti (assembly GCA_015106755.1). Taxonomy (NCBI): domain Eukaryota; kingdom Metazoa; phylum Chordata; class Actinopteri; order Cichliformes; family Cichlidae; genus Etia; species Etia nguti. The sequence continues at coordinate 3,371 of VUQG01040126.1, forward strand.
TCCAAGTTTCACACTGGTACCGTTGAGTAGTTTGCACAGGCTCTGTCAGCACAGGTAGCCTGATTCAGGCCTTCCAGTCCAGGAGAAGAATAATGGAATCCTTTCACAGGTGGAGGAATCTGGGCATGTTGTTAAGAGGCTTTGAGATGAGGAAAAGATCTCAAGGGTCTGAAACATTCCTTCAGCTGAATGCAGAAAAAAGGAAGGTGATGCAAAGGGAAGGAGAGAGCGAGTGAGCAGGCAGGGGCAGAGCAGTTATCTGGGTCAACCTGGCAGCCACTCACATATGGCTTTACTTACAGGTGGGGGGGAAAGTGTGGCATTCAGATGGAGCTGTGTGGTTCATCGAGCAGTTGCATCGAGAAGTTTTCCTGTTGGGAAAAGTGCTGTATGCGTCCTCTGCTACTTAATATTTCTTAATATTTCCACTGGTTGGCCACCCTGTCTGCAGAGGAGCTACCAGCCTGTTCTCAAACAGTTTTATTTGGAATTTCAGCTCAAATCTGTCAAATAAAACAAATGCTGCTACAGAGACTTCTTGCAACACAACCCCTTGAAAAATCGGATGATAAATCATCGGAAGGGCCAATTCCAGTTCTATTATTTGAATGTCAGCGTCATGGAGTTATAGTTTTGCTGTTTAAAAGCAAATGGAAGGAGTGCAGTCTACAGTAAATAAAGGGCTAGCGCCTCTGTGACAAAATCACTTTGACAGAGCCTTCAGCGAGAACACCACAAGCCGTACTGGAGCAGTGACAGCACATTGTGAGAAATATGGCTTTTCCATCCTTGCTGGGCACAGGCAATGGGCATGCCACAGCTGTATTGGTCTCAGCTGGATAGGTCCGATGCAATTGTAAGCTACTGGAAAAATGCAGCTGCCTGACATGAGCTTTATATTCTTTATATTCTGCTCTTCACAGATTCATGTTTGTGCAGCATGGACAGGACGCTTCAGTGCTGATGGCTCTGTGCTACAAAATTCCAGATTATTCCTCTCACGTAAACTGATGACTCAGAGGTCACTATTCTGATCTCATGCAAACGACCAAGGCTGTGTGCTAACATCAGTTTGTTTTTCAGCTTTCCCACGTAGAGTTTGTTTTCCACATGCCAGGAGGAAGAGCTTTGGGTAACCCCGCAGGATTCTGAGCACTCCAGTCTGTTTATTGCAAATGCTATCTTTGATTTTTATGTTCCCTCTCCATTATAATCATTGGTCTCTCAGTCTCCCTCTAACTTCTGTTTCTTTATATCTGTTTTTTTGTTTTGTTTTGTTTTTTAACCACAGGCCTGGCGAGTGTGGTCCAAACTCTGGTGTGGTCACAAATGGATCCTACTCCTTACCCCTCTTTTCCTTCTCTTCCTCATGATCTTTGTGATGACAGTCACTCTGCCGCTCCCTTCACCACCCGCTGACATCGCCTGGAGGTCGTCCCGGGCCCTGAGTTCAACGGGGGAGTTCAGATCCAGGAACAGGATTGTGGAGCCCCTCCCAGCTGCTGGCTTCCAGCAGCCACTCACTCACATGTACAGCGGGAGCTTGAGAAGCAGCAGTAGAAGAGAGACTTCTAAACATTCTGTGCCACTTAAACCTTTCGGGGACGCTGCTGGCGATGACAAAAACAGCATCAAAGAGAGACGTCACGCTGACATACAAAGAAATAAACACAAAAGCAAAGGCATTGCCTCCAAGAGAAAAGAGCTGGCAGGCACCAGCCAGCCAGCCAGTCATCACCGTCCCCATCCAGAGTTTATAGACTACAACACCCTTCCAAAGCACAGAATTAAACCAAGCAACCACAGTGCTGTGGCAAAGCAGGCTACACAAACATACATTTATCTTGAAAAGGGGGAGTCCAAAGCAGCACATATCCGTGCTTCAGCAGATCCCATAGAAAGTGAGACAGGAGCTGCAGACAGACAGGCAGCCACATTGAGGTTTAGACACAGAAACAGGAATGTAGACAAACAGATACATGGCAGCCATACAAGTGCAAAGATAGCACAACAACACCTGGGTTTGAAAAAACACAAACAAACAACAAAACACAATCTGAAATCAGACAATGTGCAGGCTGTTAAAAAAAACCCTGGATGTTTCATAAAACACCGTAATCTCTCTGAGGATCCCTCGGATGTGAAAAAGATCCCAGGGTCACTGGACCACAGAAAGGCTTTGTCCAAACCAGAGGTCACTGTGATGAAAGATGACATCGACTGGTGTCAAAGCTTTACAGAGCAGGACTTCCCAGACAGCGACCACAGGAGGATCAGGGCCGACCTACACCGCCTTCCCTGGCTCAGCAGGGATGACATCCAGAAGATGGAGTTCCTCGCTAAGGGCGAGGTGGTTAGCAAGACCAGGATGCCGGGGCACGGACAGGTGCTCCAAGTGGCACTGGATGCTCCAGCACATCAGCAGGTATGCTGTATAGCTGAATGTAATTTTAAGTTGAAAACACTTCTCAATGCAGTAGCCTCTACCGCTGCTATTCCAACTGTAAATGAGCGTTAAAAAGCTGTTTTCTTCTTTTTCAATCACATAATGCAGACGCCTCACAGACGGACACAGGTGAGGTGAAAGCAGGTGAAAGAGTGCTGCTCTGATATGGCCATAACACCCAAAGATGTAATTTGGCGATGTAAGCGGAATACTGCTTGAAATTTTCAGCCCATATTGTGTTGGCCTTGAATAGTGTGCCATCCTTGCCACACTTCCTGAGACACACAGATAGGGTCAGTGGTGACTGCATGGTTGGGTGACAGGATGAGATGCTGAATTCTGCTAAAACCAACAGTGAATGCCTCTTAGCACAGTGCATGTGTAATCAAAGCCTGATACTGTGTGAGGCATGTTATTCTGTACCAGAGAGCATCTATTGTTCTCTAGAACTATTTAAAACAGCACTCCTGCTGCTGCACTTCATTCTCTGAACACACACACTGTGGTATATTTTGACTCAGTCTCACAGTCGCAGTCATCTCACTGGAAAAACTAATTATTGCACCAAATGTGGATGAATTGGTATGACTTTATAATCCTATTACTGCATAAAATGTTTGTAATATAGTTACGCACTATGAAGCATTAGTAATCGGTTATTTGTAGAGCATTCCTTCTCCTTATTATGTACTTTATAAACATGGTTTATTTTGAATTAATAAGCTCATATATAATGGGAATAATGCCAGCATTGTTCTACTTTATAAATGATGGATTAACTGTAAAGTATTACAGTAAATACTACAAGTTATTTAGGAGTCGTTAATGGCTTGTGCTGTCATTTAGAAAGTCCATGTAAGTGATGCAAAAAGTATTTTGCTCATTTATGCAAAAAATTATGATAAAGACATGAATTTGTTTGTGTGGTGAAAGCGGTTTTATAAATACTTATTTCATATTTTAATTCAGTCGATTACTAGTTGTTAGTTTAGTATTTTGTGTGACTGTCTCTGCCTTTCAAAGCGGAAATTATAAATAAAACTGAAAGGTCAGCAGGATGCTGCCTTCACAACAGAAAAGAAACAGAAGCATAACGTGATAGAGAACATATGCAAACAGAATACTGAAATATGTGTCAGACCACAGTCTGAGTTTGTAGAGGATTTAAGAGAGGAGACACGCTGAGCAATAAAAAATAATAACATTATCACAAAACAATAGAGAATCTTTCACAGAGCTTCACAAACAAGTGTAAACACCATAAATTGTCCACCATATTAAACAGTTATATTCAAGTCTAGCATGTTAATAAAGCCTTCACAAATTTATGTTGAGGAGTATTACTCTGAAGCTGTTTTGGTGAACTACTGCCCATCTTTACTTGGGGGCAACTCTGCCTGTTTCAGGGTTGCTTGTTTTATACCCAGTCGTGTTATTGACTTGTCAGGTTTGTCAGTTTAATTCTAGAATGAAAGTGTTGGAATAACACATTGTTGTTTCAGTCTTTTCACGGGACTTGTGGCCAAAACCAAAAATCTAGAGTAACAGCAGTTTCATCCATTAAGCTGGATTGTCATGCAGTGACAGTGTGACACAAATAAGAGCTGATGGCTGTGCTCACAAGTCAAACAGGTTTTTTGAGTCTGCTAATGGATTCATGCTGTTTGTGGAAGAGGAGAGAAAAAATTATCATATTTGAAAGAATTCAACAATAATATAATGTATACTGTACCTCCACCTTTGGCACAGTTACATATCAAAGATGTTAAAAGGTCCCATTCTTTAATTACTGGATAAAAAGTCATAATTTGCTAGTTGAATAAATATTCACTTTGTCATAAATAAAGTCCTTACAATTAAATATACATGGCTATAGGATCATAATGGGTGCATGGTGTTAGAGTAAAGTGAACGGCATTATCTAACTGTATTCATCCATCACAGAAGCCATCCGTGATGAGAGACTCACATCAGCATGGAGAAGGACGTGGACGTTCAACCGCCCACAGTGAGCGCTGCCAGCAGGGCTGCTGCTCCCTGGTCAAGCGCACTGATGACTGGATTGAAGTGTTCGCCTTCCACCTGGACAGAGTGCTGGGACTCAACAGAAGTCTCCCCACAGTTCTGAGGACCTTCCATAGCCACGTGCTGCCCAACAGGTACATTAATGGCACCCCCAGACCTGCAGTGTGGTGGGACCCAGATATTCAGCACCTTTCTGATGAAGACAATGACCAGAACTCAGTACAGCTCAGCTGGGTTCACTACCAGAAACTGCTAAAAGCTCGCTGTGGGAGTAAAACAGACCTGAGGTCAGCCCCCTGCGTAGGAGTGCAGCACTCAGAGTGGGGAAGGCTAGCTCTTTTTGACTTCCTGCTGCAGGTAAGAGAAGTGATTTTGTCCATTTTCCTGTGGCTTCTTACTGCAGTAATATTAAACTGACAAGTGGCTGTGCATATACAGTTCAGCAAGACAGTTTCTTTAGATCGGAAAAGCTGACATGCATTAAATAAGTTATCCAGAAAATACAGGACAGTTTGAAAAACAAAAAACAAACATTTGGTTCAACCAGGTTTCAACACTGAGGGTCAGTCATGTGCAGGCTGGATTTCCTCCCCTTTTTAAAGCTCTCCCAGTCATGTTTCTGACATTGATTTCTGCCTTGCTGGATAAAAGCAATAAAAAGACCTGTTATTGTTATTACTCTGACATTTGCTTTACAAGTTACACAAAGCACATAGTTGTATAAGCATGTGCTTTCATTGGCTTGCTGAATGGGAAGAAAAGACACATACGGAGTGAGAATGATGAATGTCTGCTCTCAGACACAAAAACCCACGCTGGCCAAACTGTTACATTTAGGATGTAATTAAAGATGCAGCGTTATGTGTAAGAAGCCATCTGGTCACACCTTGTAACTAACACAAAGCTGTTTGTAGTAATGATCCCACCGAGAGGAAAGTCGCCTAAACATTTTTCCTAAGAGGATTACAAGCCGCAGATCACTTGTAAAGTATAAAGCTGAAGTGGTGATGTACTAGAATAACATAATGTCATGTTCATGGGTAACTTTAATCTGAAACACCTGGTTAATGCTGAACAACAGTTGGATTTAATGAGCTTTTATAATAAATGTTTAATGTACATAATGTACAAAACTGGGAAAAAAAAAGGTTTGCACTGGACAGAAAATTATACCGTATATTCAACAAGTATCATTTGCAGCATTTTTTGTATTAAAAGGTTATTATTGCCAATATGAACTCTTACCCGACTTCTACATGACATACAACAACAGAGGAGCATAGCAGTACAGGGCAGTCTGCTGTATGTCTGATTGCACTTAAGTTAATGGCTGTGCGTGCCATTTCTAATGTTTTTCTTAACCAGACAACCTTCAAGGAGGTAAAGGTTTATTCAAATGATCTGGAGAAACTGATCATTGTGACTGCACTGAATATGAATTTTATTCTCTCTAACTTCATTCATTTAGTCAAGTGCCACCAAAGCATATTATGGGCTATTATGAAGTCATATTCTTATGAGTCCACTGATGTGGTCATTTCGTGTTTATTGTATTTCTAGCTGTTCATAACATTCCCAGTTTTATGCAGTTTTCCTGGTAATCACATTCATCCTGCATAGAGATTTTCTCATCGGTACAATTGCAGCCCAGGAGTCCAGTGTAGTGGGTGTGAGTTATGGCTGTCGACTTTCACTATAATATGTACTGCCATCACTATAAATATTGGTTTATGTATTCCAGTGATACTGCGAGCATTGCTAATATATACTTTACTGTAAGTGATGTCCAGCCATCTGTGATCAGGATTCCCTACAAATATTTTTTCTGATTTTTTCTGTAGTGGTATATTAAATAATTCTGTATGTGGTTGGAAATGTAATACTTGGGTTAAAGTTTGTAAATGAAATCTTTAAACCTGATGTTACTAGCTCTCAAACCTTTTCAGTGTCAATTTGGCTGCAGTAGCAACTGGTGGAAGCTGGTAAGCTCCTTGGATGAGAAGAGGGAGGCAAAAAGAGGTAACTGTAGTTGGCCTGAGCTGCAGTTCCTGTCAGACTCTAGCTTGCCTAATGTGCCAAGTCCACTGTCATGTTGCTTTTTGTCAGCCACACTTAGAGAAGAGTGATATTCATATAATTATATTACAGTGTGGAATTTTAAACCAGCATTAATGTTTTCTGTTTGTTCACATTTTAAAGATAGATGAACAAAAAGTGCTACAGAGATGCTGCTAGACCGTTTTATTCCGTCCGAGGGGTTTTGACATCAGTAATGTAGTTAGAAAATAGATTGCACTTGCACAGTAGTTAATTTTGTATGGTGAAATACAGTTATGAATATATCCATTTTAATCCAGTTTATAAGTAACCCCCCCAAATGTTCCAGTGGCCTCTACCATTTCTGCTGAAAAAGATGAGTGCTTCCATTAATGTAATGTCCAGGTTTTTCCACCTGGACGGGAAAAACGTGACCTTTATGATTTTCCCTTCCAGAGACTGGATCACATCCTCATTTTCTTTAAAAGACAGTGAAACCTTCCCAAGCAGACATAGAATTATTACCTATTTCTGTACTAAGACTTTCTTACTTGCATACTGCCATCCAGAACATTTGAATTCTCATGAATTTTTCACAAACAGTAAAAAATGGTGCCAACATAACATTTACATTTGGGACAGCTGAGGTTGTACAGAGATGTGGTGATGGAATATTATAGTGTTATTCTTTATACCTGTTGCAAATTATAATTCTGGATGGCAATTGCAAAACCTTGTCCCACACATCACCGTCTATTACAACATTTGAGGAAAATATAACAGGATGTTCTTAGCCGTGCAGTGAATTGAGGGTCGGGGAAGCAATCAAACACACATCACAGTTCTGCAAGCGTGTGTTCTGGTTGTTCAACAGGTGTTTGATAAATTGCTTGTATTGTCTCCCTTACTGTCGGATCATGTTGCACTTATGATTACAAGAACTGGAGTCACTTACTTGAGAAAAACACAATCTGAAGTCTGTTATATTTTCTCCACAGTGGCCTCTGTTCTGTTCTGCTCTGTGTGTGTGTGTGTGTGTGTGTGTGTGTGTGTGAGGGGTAGAGTTTTATCCTCAGCCAGACAGTAACCAACACAGAGTAGGAGCAATTTCCTGAAATAGTGACTGGGGGGTTCATTTAGCTCAGTTGTCATTATTTCTCATTCCCTTTTTATTCTAAGTCTGATGCCTAATTCTGCTCTCCTGTCCTCTGTTAAAGTCACTGAATTATGCTGTGCACTGTGGTGACTCACACCTGAGAGGAATTGCTAGACTAGTTCAAGGTTTTGTCAGCAGTCCTTTATCCAGACAATAAGAAGAGCATCACTCTGATTAGGATTTATCCATTACGACGCTGGAATAGTGCTCAGCTCTGTGACCCACTGCATGCAATTTGTTGCACCTTCTCTAATGTAATATAAGTTGTTAATTTCTCAGCAAGTAGTCTTTGTGTGTGGGATGTGTAGATGACATCACAGGTCATTATCAGAGACCCTGGTTTTAACTGACTAAGGTTTTTATTTAATCATTTATAATCACTTAAACAAAGTTTTGGGTTTCTTGTGCGACTAACAGGGGCACAAACCTCATGTTGAGCTGGAGGTCGGATACTATCAAAACCCAAAACCAGAGAAAAATCCGTTTAGCAGACGGTTTAGGAGAGGAGAAGTTAGTTGGTCTATGGCAACCCCCTGTTTTGGGGATTTCTCTTCCAGTGCTCCCTTTGTCATGTTCATCTGCACCAACGCAGGTTAAATTGATTCTCAATTGTTTAAGCTTCCTAACTGGACAGAGTGGTCTTCCTGAAGTTTAACTTGCTGTTACACTGTGTCGATAAAGTCTCCCGTTCAAGCAGTGCATTTAATGTCTGTTTCTCTCATTTTTTTTCAATCATCTGTGATCTACTGTGACAAATTATTTAAGTCCATGTCACCCACTGCATTTCATTTATCTTCTGGAAGGCATCACCGCTACTGAGTTGAGATTGCTTGAAATCCGTACAGCTACTCACTGAGTACATTTTATTTTCAAAGAAATAATCAGTACTTTGAAAAGTATGTTTCTGACTTTTTTCTTTAAGATGTTGGAGAGCAGAGAAATTAGCCTCTATCTGGACAGTGTGCGGAAAGCAGATCTTTATCTCCACTTTTATAAATTGGACTAACATGGTGAATAATGTGTAGCATGTTAACTCAGTTGAATTTTGGGAAATGTAGGTTTTGACAGAGAATAAGAACATGTGGATTAATGCATTAGATTTAACAGATGGTGAGCTTTTTCTTTAGTGGAGTAAGATGATCTAATAAGAGTACAGCCTTTCAAATGTGGGAGGAAACCTGAGCATTAGTATTAAACTCATACAAGCATTTAAACACCACACATGCATGTCTTTGCCAGCAAGGTCATCAGAGGCAGATGCATGTAAGCTTTTTTATGATCCAAGCACTGCATCCATGTTCCCTCAGACACAATAGCCTCCTTCTCTTCCAAATGCAGCAGATGTTTAACTATGTTTTCCTTTTATATCTAATCCAGTTTTTTTTCTTAACAGCAAACAACACACTCAGGTTGGCAAGCTTTTTCCCCAGAGAAAACTCAGAAATGTCTGGTGTTTATATTATGCTAGAAATAATCTGTTGTGTAATGTCACTGCTTGGAGTAAGAATTCACAGGAGCAAATATATTTTACATACAATGTACCATATTTAATTTTTGAATGTACATTTTGTGTTAGTGACTCGCTGTAATTTGTAGCAGTGCAGTAATCGCCAGGTTAACAGTGGTCAGACTGTTGGCATATTGTATAAAGCACCTCGAGTTACTTTTTATACTTTGATGAGGAAGCTGAAATGAAATTGAGTGTTTCTGGTAAAAAAAAGAAAAAGCAGTGCATCTCTTTTAGCGACAGGCTGAAGATCGTATAAGTAATGTGTAGCAGACTGTGCAGATGGAATTTATGTGCATGCCGCTGCCAGTACACTTAAGCTGTGGAGATGAGAAGTATTGCAGTTTTCCTAGATTTATCACTGGGGACATTTCCAGCACCTTTGCAAATGGAAACATGAACTGCACAAAATGAAAAAAATACAACAGCAGTGATAACACATTATGACACACGTTATTTAAAATTTTAGATTCAACTGATTTTTGGTGTGACTTTGAATCCAGCCCTCACAGGGTGGGTGGGTTTGGTTTCCACTGACCATTATTATGCCATTTCATTCTCAACAAATTACACAAAGTATGTCAGTAAAGATGTTATAATTTTATATTTCTTTCAAGATCTGGTGTGTAAGTTAAATCGTCCCTTAATTAATAATTGTAAATATATGATGTGATTAATTGCTCAGTCCTCATTCATTCTATCTTTTAACTCTTTTGTGAGTTTAAGTGTGTTCTGCAGCATGCCAGAGCTGACAGACTGATTTTTTTACATCATGGATTAACTTAATGAGTAATACTTACACACCAGAAGTGCTTCTGTGGATTGTTGCTCATGTGTGCAAAAAGTGTGCGCCTGTGTCTATGAGTATAGATCCAGCGCCATCGGTTCAATTAAAAATCCAATATAGCTCTCGGTGTGTATATTAGTATGTGGAATTTTCATTCTCAGAGTCTGTGTCTTTGGGTTTGCAAATTTAGTGGAGCTCGTTTAAGAAGTGTCAGCCACTAATGATCCTGTCAGAGCTGCTGTTTCTGTGCTAAACAACAGCCTGCGAGTAGAGAGAGGAAACTTAACAATGATAGGTAGTTACTTTGTAGTATACGGGAATACTACACTAATGATTGGGAGTCATTCAGTGTGGATGTTTACAACATTTATTAGTACACTGATGAGAAACCAAATCAAATGGAAGCGCTAAAGGAAGGATTCAGAGGTAGAAATGCAATAAGAAAAAGCAGTAAGCTGCAATGAATCCCACAGGAACAGCGCTGAGCTGGAAGGGTAGCATCCTGAAATTACTCACTTTGACCAGAGACAGTATGAAAGAAACATGCCAGTCTGAGAATCCTGGATAGAGCATCTATGGTCTGAGCTCAATGTTCCCTACATCCTCCTGACTGACTCACAGAACTGTATATCATGAAGAGTGATGAGTAAATGTCCTTCAGAACCGAGTGAAAATGCTGGAGCCATGCGTAACTTATCTGATTACCTGTGGTGTGTGGGAAGGGGCTTTCCTCAGCACTCTTCTCTCTGTTCCACTATTACCCTGTGGGATGGTTGCCCTTTCTCTTTATCTGATGCTTAATTTCTTTAATTAATGAAGAAAAAACATACATTTGAAATGTGTAATTTTGTAATTTATGTTATATTTTTAGTTTGTAATTTGAGCTTTCCACAATAAAGGCGATGACAAGGCTTTAGATTTGAAAATCGTATAGGAGAAACAGAAATACAATGTTAATGAGAACGAATGAGAAAACAGCAACACTGTTCATAATTGTACTGTTTCAGCTGCAAAAACAAAAGGATCTTTTACTGCTTTCACATTTCCAGTTAGAAATAGGCATTTATTTAAATTCACTGTGCTGTTGCTAAGGCAACCAGCACCATATAAGTTTAAGGTGGATTTTTTTTTTTCTTACATTTTACCATAAAGCATAAGTTGACCCCATGCTTTAGGTAAATAGAAAATACCATTAGCTTAAATTAAGCAAAATATGAATCTGCCATTTCCTTATTTGCAGAATTAAAGTCGTGGATCATTTTTCTGGTGTGCTTCAGCAGCACTGCACATGTGACTCTATGCATTAGAGGCATTGGTTATGTTTCATTTCAAAGTTTTTTCTCTTTAGGTTTTTAGGGGAGTTTAGAGTAGCAAGAAAATCCAAATTCAAAACCTGAGACCAAAGTTTGCAAATGTGACTGTATATCTGGATATTTATGCATTTAGAAAAGCTGAGATATTTTTTTTGCTTGATTTGGTCAAATTCCTTTCGTGGTAAGTCAGTAATGCAGCCCGTAACCACCACACCGTCCATCACTGTGAATAATAGTAAACATTAGGGGTAGGAATCATTACATTATGACTTTATTCACAATATTTTTTCAACTGTAAATCATGTCCTCAGAGTTAAACTTTGTCAATATCTCTTTTATCCAATTAGATAAAGTTGTCTCACTTTGTGGGACCAGTCATCCTCTGGGGGTGTGCCTTGGGGCCCTGGTTTTGCTGGCTGGTGTCCAATGTTCCCTCTAATTTCTCATGTGTCTGAGCGAACACACAAACTCCCTGAGCGGTCCCTTGGACCACTGTGAGCAACAGCAGACGTGTGCACTGTGGTCACACCTGCATCCATCCAAGTTACATGGTTTATTAAAAAAATCCAAGTACAGCATCTACTTTTCTGTTAGAATACTTTTAATTAAGTTCTTTAGCTCACTTACAATGAAAAAGAAATCTTGTTCATGACCTGTGTAGTATGTTAACACTATTGGAAGTAAAAATAAGTTGAATTCCAATTTTGAAAACACACTTAACATTTTTTTTTATAAAGCTCTGACTTTATTATGAGTCTGCGTGAAGTTCCTGCTGTGCACTGGGAGAGAGTCCTGTAACTCTTTGTCTGCAAAATACAGTATATAATGACCAATGTTGGGCAAGTCATTTTGAAAAAGTAATTATTATAGTTACTAGTTACTTCTTCAAAAAAGTTTTGCAAACAACAAAGTTATTTGCAGCTATTTATCTAAAAATGCAGCCAATGCATTTTTAAAAATAACCATTTCAAACTATTTACAGAACAATCAGGTGTTCTGCATCAAATAAGATGCCACACAAATTATTTGTGCCACTCCAAAAAATAATTTCTGTCCACTGTAAGATAAAGGAGA
>VUQG01040128.1:0-14489 GCA_015106755.1 Etia nguti
TTTTCTTTTTGCCTGTCCCGTTTGGTTCTTTAGCCGTCAGAATTGTTGTCTGAAGGCCAACAAGGATACCCAACAGATTTACTTTACCAAGTGGATCATCACGGCCTTGCCGTATTGGTCCATTTGATCGACCTTTGTTGTTATTATTTATTTTATTTTATTTTCAGTTGTTACAGACGGGACAGACATGGCTGGGGGATAGGAAAGGGGGAAAGAAAGATGAAGGAAAAGAAAAACAGAGGGGAAGAGGGACAGTGAGAAAGGGCACTTAAAAAAATCTCTAGGATCACCTGTTGAGAGAAAAAAAAAGAGAAAACAAGCAAAAAAGAGCAACATCATAAACACAACACCATCGCATTAATCTAGCTAAGTGTAAATAACAGTAAATACTAAATATTGAATGTTGTTGTGCAGCACGCAGGACTGACAGCGCACAATGTGGTTCAAGGTAGCAGCCAAGAAAGTTGTAGTTTGTGTCTATGAAAAGTAAACACCCGTGTGCACACCTGTGTGGATGAGCGCGCTTGTATTCAAAGGTGTCTCCATGTAACGGTCTGCTAGAGGGTGTAGGGGGTCATAGCCCTGTCCCCCAGGGCATGAAGCAGGCATGGAGGAGATCCAGGCCCCAGACATCCAGAGGCCCCGGAGTACGAGAGCCCAAGGAGAACCACCGGAGGGGCATCCGGCCACCCTCCTGGGAAGAGCTGAGGAGGGCCCCAGACGACGGGCTCTGCCGGCAGCCAGCTTTGCCAGAGTGAACCGAGCCGCAGGCCCAGAGGCCGGAGGCCCGAGGGCCCCCCACCCCCTGGAAGAGGCCCGACCGAGCAACGGGCGCCAGGCCCTGCCAAGCAGCCACCGGGAGTGAGCTGGTACATACCTGAGCGCCCAGCCCCTGACACCAAGAACCACCAACGCACCGACCCCTGAGGGCATCAGCCACTGGCAGGGAGTGTGGTGAGGGGAGATAGGCCTCCATACTTTGGAGGGCTTGGGATGTTCCCAGAGAGGTGGAGTCTAAGACCCGACCTGACATATAGACACAGACAAACAGGCACACACAGACACAAACGTGCATTCCCACGTGTATATGCACACATATACAAATACTCAGCACTCGCCCAACGTAAAGACAGACACAAATGGACAATCCCCAAACATACTCTATAACCAAGGTCCAGGTACCCTTGCCCCCAGAGGGGGAAACCGCACCTAGACCCAGGAGATGTTACCCTTTCCCCTGGGGTGGAGGCAAGCAAACCGCCCCCGGCTCCGCAGCAGCAGGGAGGCCCCGCATCCCAGACCCCAATCGGACGGGCAACACCTCCTCCCAGCCCCTCCGCCCTGATGGCCAACAGAGAACGGGGGTGTGTGAGACCCCATACCTCCCTCCTCCCGCTCATGTGTAGTGTAGCTGCGTGTTGTTCTAAGGTGCATTTAAGACACAGGATACAACATCAACTTCCAATTTACTGAATATTTTGCACTGTATCCATTAACTTTTTGATTTTGCATTGTCTGCAACCCTGTAACTTACACAGCAACTTTCCTCATTTTCAGCAGTGTGTTCAGGTGTTCAGACATCTTCAAAGCACACTTTTAGATCAGCTATGAACTTCTTTTGTGCCCTTAGGGAATTGCGTGAATTACTGCACAAATGTTTATGAGGACTAAAGGGAGAACTGATTGAATTTTGGTGATTAAAGGTCACTTTGACCTCACCAAATCACTTTTGGTCTTAATTCAGTTATTACTAAAGTTCACCAAAATATCCAATCCATAAATTACTGAAATTTTATACTCAAAAGGTCAACTTTATAGTAATATCATAATGCTTTATCCATTATTTAAATTCTATAATCCAGGAAATAAAGGGCTGTAGATGTTTCACATTTGGAAAAGATTCAGTATTTAGTTGGGTACTGAATCTTTGTGGTCAGCTATGAAATTCCTTGCATGTCATATGTATACATATAAAATAAAACCATATAAAAAATACAATTGCAACCTATCACACATTATTGTTTTGTATATGTGCAGCCTTCACACTGGCTGGGACCAGGCATGCGGCTCACAACCCCATGACACTTTATGCCACTGACCTAATTCTGGCCTCAACGCCACTTTAAAAAAGAAGTTGAAGGTGAGACATATTCAGACCCATACAACACATTGTGTCATTATAATGACAGTGACATAAAAAAGATATTGCCTGGCAAAGCTGCAGAGATTGGCTCTTCCTGTGAGAAGTTGTTGGTGTCCACACGTGATTTTAAGCTTATAACTTGTGACTTTGAAAATGGTAAGTAAAGAATACTCACCTGCAGTTCTGTACTAAATTCTTGATCTACCCCTCATTTCTTTGTATTTTGCAGTGGAAATGGGAAATAGCTGCAAACAGATGCGCATTTGTTGAATCATAAATGAAGATGCAATATCTAAGGTGAAAGCAGTTTGAACTCTCTTAGACGAGCCTTCTTGTACTTCAGTATAAGAAAGCTTGTATAAATTAGTACATAAAGCTAGTAGAAGTACTTTTTACAATTGTTCAGGAATAGTTCTTCAGGCTTCCTGAAGGACTTCCTAAAGGACATCTCAAAGCTCTTCTCAGGACTTTAGTTTAATTCTCTATTAAGATGATCTCGTAGTGTTTCACAGATGTGTGGACTGTGCTCCGAGGAGGCCAACTCATGACTGATAGTGTTAGATAGTGTGTTTATGTGTTTTTTTGACTCACCTTGTTTATGCAGAAATACAAGTTTATGTGTTATTTTTAGAATTTATTGTAGATTCAACTAGAGAATGTGTTTTTGTAACACGCTGCTAGTAAGTGCCTAAAGAGTGGCTAAAAAACGTTCCTCTGAAAATGTTCAGCTACAGGGGCCGGACTGAAAATGAGTGGAGAGAAAAAAAAGCCAGTGTGCAAAGAAAAACTTTGAAAGACATTCAGAAAGCCTGGAGAATTATTTCTCAAGCAGGCCACTTTAAAACATCACATGAAACTGGCTCTTTCAAAGTGGCTCAGACCCTTGTGCACTGCAGCAGTTCTTCTTTTTGAGTTGATGCAGCATAAGACTTCCTGTTGATGTAAGGTATAACCCTGCAGCAGCAGTGTATTTTGAGCTTAACTGCTTCCATTGTTTTTTTTTATTGATTTATTTTTAATTCAATCATCATGAATATTTATTGTGTGTAAGTTCGCTACTGTTTGACAGGAAGTGTGACAAAATATTAGTTTTCATTTCCTCGTGTCTTAGTTCAAATGAAAACAACAGTGTAGTATTTGCCAGAGGTTTAAGACATGGTGGTTCAAAGAATGTTTGAGAGGTTTTAATAGGAGGATTTCTTTAATTTCTTGCACTTGTTTGTCTTCATTGTGATGCGATGGCTTTAATTTTGCAAGATTTATTTCTGTGTTTAGTCTCTCAGCCTCCAGTCTTCTCTGATTACCGATTACTTTCTAGTCACCAAGAGCACTTAATGAAGCACATTGAAATTGAGCTATCTGTTTTCACCCGATAGACTGGAAAACACTGTTTCCTATAGTGTGCGTGCCCATGTTCTCAGATAAACATTGTAAGCTTTATTTTAGACCCCAAGAAATGTTGTTTCATGTCAGTCTAGTCTTCTCTTGTAAAGGATGTCTTTTAAATTCTACTGAGGTTTTGAGAAGTAAAAGATACAGTTTTATGTAGGCTTGTGCAGGTTACATGCCGTGGGTGCTAGTGGATTGAAAAGAAAAATGGTAAGGATCAGACATCAGCCCTTGCCCTGTTAATTTGCTCAGCATTGAGAATAAGTTTTCACTGCAGATGTTTTGAAATATGATAGTTAGAAAAGCATAGATGGAAGATGATGGATGATTTTGTAGTAGCCCACGTATGCCACACATCTCTCTAATAAAAAGTAACTACTGGCTGATCAGAGGCCACGGCAGATGGCAGTTTACTGCCTTGAACAGAGCTGGCCACTTTCCCTTTAGGTTATTGCCATGGTACAATTCATAGCTTAATACAGCATTAACAGTAAGCTTTGCTGCACTGCTGGAACGCTACATTAATGTTAAGGGAATCCTGTTTTATAAGTTACATCAACCAGCTGCGGGGTCTTTAACTGTGCATCAAAAGAGCGATGCTCTCCCTTTGCTTTAACAATGCAGTGATCAGTCGCATGCTGACTTAGCGTCACGCATGCAAAAGCTTTTTATTACTACAACAGACAAACCTGGGGACACATTAGCCAAAACACAACATAAAAATATTTTCAGTCTTAATGTGGTTTGGATAACAAACTGAAAGTTCCATTAGGTCACATGTGAAACCCAAAGTAGGCACAGTGATAAATAAACAGCTTTAGTTAAAGTTGTCTTCGTTTTATAAAGTTCACTGAACTCCAGTTCTCTGTGTTTGTGTTGCCTGTGGCTCTACCTCACACAGACACTTCTGAGTGCAAATGTCATTGCATGTAAACAGTGCAAGCTGCTGATTTCCATCTATGTTTGTTGTGGTACAAGAATATGGGATTGTGTTGTTTGCCAGCAGAAATCCTGTCAGTACTGACCAGTTGTTTAGTGTCATCAATTGTGTGCTTACAATTAATGTGTCCTCACCAGCTAGTCTTAACTGTATCTGAAGTAGTAATATAGTAGTAGTAATATACTGTGGAGTTCTTATCTAGTTTCTTACATTGTGATCATACCCCCTGCGCTAAGTGATGTCTGAGTAGTGTTGGTCCAGTTACTTGAAAATAGTAATTAGTTACTAATTACTGATTACTTCTCCAAGAAAGTAACTTAACTCCCGTTACTTTGATTACTTATTTTCAAAAGTAATTAGTTACTTTATTACTTAGTTACTTTTTAAAAACATGATACACAACCTGAATACGTTATAAAGCAATTGATCTTTGAGCCCAATTCTATTTTTTCTGCATCATCCGTCATATAAAATTTTATCAAATGAAGAAGTCTCTTTTTAAAACTTGTTTCCTGCCATGGACGTTGCACGCTTGTACGTCATTGTCATGAGACACTCTCACGAACAAAATCACGGTTTGGTAATGCAGTAATGCAGCATGCTTACGGGAAAGTAACAGTAATCTAATTACTTTTTTGCAATACTATACCCTTATTTTACTCATTACTTTAAAAAAGGAATCGGATTATAGCAACGCATTACTTTTAACCTGTTACTGCCCATCTCTGCGTCTGAGTGACATCTTTTAAATGTCATTTTTGGACTTCCAGTTTTGGTACAGGGAAGCGGTTGTTTTTTAACGCCAGAAGACATCTTTATTTCGACATCGACTGTATGTCTAGTGTTGACGTTCGTAGGACCTCCGTACACGGGCTTCATATAGTCCAAATGTGGTCGTTGTGGGCATCTTTTCAACATCAAACAGAGACTATTTAGACATCATTTATATACTGATCCTGTAGGCTCTGTGCTCCCATGTTTCCTCAGGGTAGAGGACATGTTTTCTATGGGCCACTTAATTTTTCTGTAGCTTTGTTTACACCTTTGTATGTGTCTCCAGTTATTATCTGAACATGTGTGAAGGAATGCAGGGCGATCAGGACATCTCCAAGATGACTCGGGCTCTTGGTGCTAAAGCAAAAGTGAGCAGCTACACGGTGGATTTCGAGCAGATACATCCTCAGCTTCTCACAGGCAGGTTGCAAAAAGTGCACATTGACAAAGACTGTCGAGTGAATAGTCCTGTTCATACACACACTTGGACAAACTTCTTGTATTTTCCGTCGCAACTTCTCTCAGTCCTGCTACCGATCACAACCACATTCACTTCCTCTGACAGTCATGACCTCTTCACAATAAAACAGGATACTTGTAAAAATGAACCATATATAATGATCTTTTAAACTTATTAAACACATTGTACTGCTTTTAAAAGGAAATTCTAAATTTTTAAAAAATACTTTAACCATTATTATTTTACATTTTAACATGGATTTCAACGCTTTTAATATTTCAACACATTTTAATAAATGACAGTTTTAACCTGATTGGAATAAAAAAAACTAGTTAAAGAAAAGCAGGAAATGTAAAATAACAACAAAAACCCCATTCATGTACTGAATAAATCAACAGGCTAACACATAGTAAATCATGTTTTTTATACAAAATCCGTATTCATATATATCCAGTGTTGGGAAGGTTTCTTTTAAAATGTATTCCACTACAGATTACAGAATACATGCCCCAAAATGTATTATGTAAAAATACATTTAATTGTAACGTATTCTCTTAATGCGTGTTTTGTTTGGGTTTCCACCGGCGTGGAAATACCAAATATAGAGAGGGCATAGCCTAACATATGAAACAGGAAAAGACCGCCGCGTAATCCGTTTATTTTAACGTCTCTCCAAAATCCAGTGTTTAGTGGGTAGTTATTGTCATTTGTTAGAATTTATCACACTTTATAACACCTCTTCTTTAACACATCTTCTTTATTTTTATGGGTCATATATTAGCAGTTCAATGTTAGTTTTCTCATTTAAGTTAATTTTGGACCTCATCATAGATATTTAGTAGCAGCTCGACTGTACACGAGGACTTTTCATGGCGTAAGCAACTGGAATTTAATTACTTTTAGTAAACACTGTTAACATGAAATCCCAGCACTGGCTAACTGTTGATCTAGTGTTCTGATTATTAAAAAAGACAAAAAAAAACCATTGACTTATTGGATTTGATGTTGATAAGCTTAATTTGTCTGTTCTAAAAAGTCTACTACACAGTCCACTTTGTACAGCAGTGACCATCTACATGGCAGTAGATCAGGTGGATGATACCAGATGAAGGAATTCCCTCCATCCAAATAATTAAAGTTGGCTTGGCTCAAACAACCTGGCCATTTAGTCAATTCAGCACTGACACTGTTTCTAGAAGAAAAATGACCACAAAACCCTGCTGAGAGATGAGCCTGTTAATAAGTACAGACTATGATGTTGATGTCAACCTGTTTCCATGAATGGTGTTACGATACTGCTGTGGTCAGCTTCTTTTTGTTGTACAATCCAGATTGAACTGGGCGGTTCATGCCCCAGCTAATAGATTTTAAATGACAGTTGCTTTAACTAAAATTAATGATTCATAAAAGGAGACAAAACTCCAATTTAAAATCCAATTTAAACAAAGAAACAGTACAGCTTACTGGCTATACCAGCTATAGTTTCCCCTAATACTTTTCATTTTGTTTCAAAGAAACGCCTTTGTGTAAATTAATATGCTGTTAAATGTTTTTGCATGGGGTATTGCTACCAAGCAGAACAGATGTTGTGATTGCAGTTAGTTTTTGGTGAAGTTTCTCATGAATGTCAGCATAGAATTGTGGGTACTTGAGGCTGCTTTGCTGTGACTGCAAAGATGACTAAATTTTGCCATCATGTGATTGGATAGATATGAACGCTGATATTGCCTCTGCATACATCTGTTAAAGGTTCCTTGGTCAACAACAACATATAAACCAGTAATAGAGGACATAGTCCAGGTTGGCTTTCAGTCTGTCTTAATGTACGAGTGATTTCTTTTTTTTGGCTATTGTTCTGCAAAAAATTAGTTAATGGAACAAATAAATCTCACACCTGTGCAGGGTATGTTGTGCTTCACAAAACATTAGGCATTCTTAATGGAGAGTGTAGAGTGACAATTTTATGCTAAGTATTCACTCTGAATTATTGCTTTTATGAAACCCTGTATCAGCCTGATAATGTGCTATGGCTAAGTATTTAATTTCTTTACAAATTGGAAAATGTAAAAAAAAAAAAAAAAAAATGTGTACTGCCATTACATGAATCCATTCAGTAATCTGTTACACATTTTGGACTTGTTAATCCTCTCTATCTCACAGTTGGACTTTATCTGTCCCTTGCAATTCCCCGTAGCAGCAGCAAAGACTCATTTTTTTCGCCCTCTAGATCTCTAATCGGTCAATTTACCAGATAAAACTGGGAGTCGGAAACAAGGAAAATTAAGGCTGCAGTCCTCCGAGCTGCTGCTTGGCCCATAACTTGCTTTGTTGGCTTCAGAACAAAATGTCTTTGAAGGCAGTCGCTTGTAGCACTGTTCTCTACCACTGAGCTGTTAAAAATTGCTGCAGTGGAGGGACGTTTCTGTTCCAAATAGAAATAGGCCAGAAATTGAGTTTTGAAAGCTACTTTGTGAAGCAACTGCTGACTCATTGGTATTGATCAATAACCCTAACAAACCCCTGTAGAGAAAATGCCCAGATTTATACTCTAACTAGTATTTCTATGGTAGCCTTGTAAACCCTTATTTAGCAGGAAATTTAAACAGACAGAAATTGATTAAAGGGGCAGTAATGTAGCAGAGGTAATCCATACAAATAAATACAGATTATAGGTCTTGCTGAAATCCAACTAAAAGTGTTTTTAGCAAAAAAAACAAAACAAAACAGTCATACAGTAATAACTATAAAGGATATTGCAGAGATGAAGGAACAATATGAAATCATAAATTATAAAATACATGCATTAAATGACTACTTGAACATGGAATCAGATATACCTACAGCCGGTGTTTACCAATAGTTCATCAGTGTTAAGTGTACTTTGGGGAAATTAGTCGTTAGAAGCAATAAAAACTATATCAGCCTCCTTAAAGAGCAAATGTATGCTCAGATCATTGTGCATGATACTTTATTTTGCTAGTATAGGCAATAAACCTCCCATATCCAGTGACTAAATCCAATTCACTCACTATGAGTCATGGCATCTGTGAGCAGTTGACAGAAATGATAGCTGAGGGAGCCTGTAATTGTGGATCAAGTCGTTTCTCATATAAAGTTTATTTATTGATAGAATTCTAAATGAGGAAAAACCCCATGTAAATATTAGGTGTGGGTGTCTGTTTTTTTCGGAGGGTGGGGGGGTTACTTTCTGTAACACAGGGAAAGTGAGTGATGGAAGTTCTAACAGCACAGTGATTGTTGCATTGTGCTATCTTTGAAATAAGTGCTTCTGACAAGAAAAGCAAATGCCAGAAGTTCAAACAACGGTTATATAACTGAAAAAGAAAGTGAAATAGAGAGGTCAAACTTAAAGAGCCTTTTTTCCCACTCTTCATTGTGGTAACTTGCTACAACATCTCACTGGAAAGGTCCAAATAACAGCACTGTGGACTTTGTTCTCACATAGAGACACACTTGTGAGAAACTGCAGAGAAGAGCCTTGCTGAACGGCATGTGAAGTTAGTTCTTCAAGCCTTCGCAGGCTGACGAGAAAGATGAAGACAGATGGTTGGAGAGTGTACAGCAGAGATGGGCAGACTGATGACACATGAAAGTCAGCAGCAGTTTCTCTTTGCTCTCAGTGGATCACAGTGGACTTGGTGGGGGGAACAAAAAGTTTGACCTTTTTCAGCTCTTAATGCATACATAAGATGAGTATTCAAGCTATGATAATCACGAAATAGACTACCGTTATAATAGAGATGTGTTTACAATAAATTACATCACTGTGAACCAATAGCACAGTTGTTGTAAGTATTGCATTTTCCAATTTTCTCAGCCTTTTTTCCATCACTTCTGTGCCCTTTTAAGATCCTGTGTGGTTCTTCTAAATCCACCCTCTTCATCCGTTTTATTCTTCCACCCATCATTACTTCTTCACTAAATGCTAATTTGAACCTCGTTTGAGAGATTCGTGTTTTGACTGATAACATATTGTGCAGAGCTGAATGAGGCTACCTGAAATCATTCAAATTCGTAGAAAACAAATCTTTTTTTTTTTTTGAGTGATAACTGAAGCTTTGCCAGCTAAAATGAATGTGTTTTAATTCTTGGCTGATTGTAAAGCTGTATCATTTAATAAATGTATTACTCCCAGAATAATAATTTTCTTGTTCCTCAGCCTTTATGGTTGATTTGAACCCAAGCCACTTGATCCCTGGGAAGTCACTGTGTCCTAGTTTCCTTGGCATCTTTTTTCAAAGAAATATTTTTACTTAATGCTGCTTCTAAACAAGATTCTCCCTGCCTTTTAAATGTGCCCACACACGGCTTCATTTCACAGCTAGAGTAGCTGTACAGTTTTTTTTTCACCATGCATTTTTTTCCACCCAAGAATAAATTAGTTATGAGGAAAATTGAAGAGGGTGTGAGGTGCGGTTGGTGCAATGAATATGCAAAACTAAATCTTAAATTCACTTTTTTCAAAGACATCAAGTAGGCCAGTAAAATATAAACCACAAATTTTTAAGCATGTTCCTTAATTTTTTCTTAAATTTAAATGTGAGCGGTATGTCTGAGGTTACGGCTGAGAGGTAACCATTATACTTTTATGATAACAGCTTTCTAAAGTGGCAACACATTACCCACCAACAGTGTTTGAGATGAACCAAATTTAAAAGTATGGCACATCTGCCAAAGTGAAACATACATTTAAACAATTTCATTAATTTTGGAGGTCAGCTGACTTATTCATCTTATTCCAGTCATGTCTATTGTAGGCATCACTAGTTCTACTATTCTACATGAAATAATATGCATCTTAAATATTCAAAGGCTTCTGAAATACAAATAAATCACTCCTACAATTTTAAATAATAAACTGCAGGTCTGCATGAATACAGCATGTGCAGAACTCTTTAGCACTAGTGAAAGCAATATAACGAAGCATTTTATGAAATAGTTTTTATAAAGATTGTATTTCACAATTGGGTAATGTCAAGATTTGGTCAATTAAACTCTATTTTTCAAAATTACAAGTGAGCTTGGGTGAATTGTGCTTCTGAGACTTTTTCATTTTAACTTGAGATGGAAAATTTGAGGACTGAATATTTAAAACAAACCTCTTTTTGGTCATTTTGAAATCTCAAAAGTTAAGTAAACTTAAAATGAAGAAATTTATTTTCAAGTCCACATTCACTGAGGTCATGGTGATCCTGCTGTACTCCTGAGAAATCTGTGGGGATATAATTTGTCTGAAATAGATGACAGGCTAAAGTGAAAAGATGGACAAATTGCCCCAAAATGATTGTAATAGTGATCCTAGTGACAGTGACGGTTTTTCCACCGTGATGAAAGGTTTCTTTTGTGTGTGGGTTTTTAAAAATTAATTTTTCGTGAGCATAATATATAGCAGTCAAGACCCAAAGGACTGAAGTTATTCCATGAAACATAAATTAAATACGTAGACTCTAAGTTCTCAGAATAATACTTTTTTTTTTTTTAATGCTCGTGCGCTGCACATTAATTAAGGTGACATTTGTGGCTGATTTGCTGGAGCAGATAAAAATAAAATTTTCCATTTATTTCTAAATCATTTCTCAAGTGCAGTTTCATTTACCTTTATTTCCACTGTTTTAGCAGTCTTTTTCTTCTGGGTTGCCTAGACACTGTAAGTGCAGGTGATCAAGAAATGGCATATTTAACATTTCCATGGAAATGCAAGTCTGCCAGTACAGGATGTTATTTTTGTCTAGTTCTATAAGAAAAGTCATTATTTGTTTCATTTTATTAAAGCTTAATGTTTGCCTGTGAATTGCATTTAAATGTACACTTAAACCCTCCTGTCCCAGAAGGTTTGACTTAAATAATTCCTAATAAGAATAAAATTGGCGTTGGATTTTAGTGTGTTGTTAAAATGACTTTCTAGGGTTCTTAATGCTATATGAGCTAATTTAAATAAAAATATTTTTTATCTTTTTTGGGCACATAATAAGCATTTATTCTAGGATGTGTAGAGAATTGTAGGGAAATGACAATGTAGGGACCAGAATGAACTTCTCTCAGGCACACAGGGACAGAGGACACACAGGAAGTCAGTGAGAGGACTGTCTGCTGTGCTAATACAGAGTGAGAGCAGAAAATAATTATTTGTGTCACGTCTTTTGAAATGTCACCTATAATCTGTGTTTACTGCTAAGACAGAAATATAATACATTGACTCAGTGGAAATGATTTGCAGACTTTAATGTTTCTGCAGCTCATTAGTGTTACTCTGTGGATGTCGTGTATCGTCGACAGAGACACAAAAAGCATGACCAGCAATGCGCTTCATATGTGGGAGCTTGTGAGTGTATAGTAACTTTTTAACAGATTGTTTTTTAAGTGTTATCTGTCTGTTTTGTGTAGTGCTTGTACTTACTGCTCCTCTAACTGCTGCTCTTGCCTCAAAAGCTCACTTTCACACCTGTCCTTGAATGGAGCTGTGAGATTTAAAGATGTCTTTGATGGAGACAACAGTCTAAAAGGAAATGTGAGCACATTTTTTTTTTGTATGAAAGTGGTAAACAGAGGTAGGAAAAGTGATGGTTGACAAAACAAAAAAAATGTATGAGCAACGTAAATGACGAGATGTTGCAAAGAGGGGGGAGAAGCTACACCTCCTCACAGCTCAAAGCACTCTTTTCTGCCTCCTGCTGCTGCCTGGCAGTCTGTCAAGGTGTGCATTGAATGGAGGAGAACATTCATGAGTAGAATGAATAGAAATGCGACTTGTGTGTGTGTGTGCCTTAAACATGAAGCGCAAATGTTGAGATGCTGGAGGCCAATTAGAGGTTCTTTTCAGGTTTTTTTCACTTTAGAAAAATGATTCTTCTCCACTTTTCTGTCACCTGCTGTGATGAAGCAGCAGTTTCACTCCTTAAGCAGTGTCTCCTCTCTGTGGGTGAAGAGCTCAAACATCTCTGACTACTTTGCCACACTTTTGCAGGCTTTGCCTGTTCGACTATGTGGTTGAGAAGTCAATTACCACCACTTTTTTTTTTTTTTTTGCTGTTTCATACGTCATCGGCATATGACATGTGTGTGCTTAAATGTCAGGACCTGTTAAAGTGAGTGTATAAGATGGTTTTTGGTGATGGAGGGAGTGTGGGGTGTTGGAAGGTCACCGCTTTGATGAAAGAACTGTCCTTTTGGCAGAATGTGACTGTTTAATGTCACTCAGGGAGTGTAAATAGACAGATCTGCATTTGAGAATATGTGAATGAGCTTCTGTGTGTGCATATTTGTGTGTGCTGTGGTACTGGCATTTATATCTTCAAAAGACATGCATGCCGTCACATGGTCAGGGAGGCAGTTTGACATTTTTGCTTATTTCAAACCATCAAAATAAATCAATTCACTTACTTCACAGATTTTTAAATTCCAACTCAGTTTAAGGCCAGTTACAACCACAATACAAGAGCCCATCACTCCGTTCATCCATCTGTCTGGCCATCTATCTATTGATTTTCTTATTGTAAAGTGTACGCTGCAGATTTTTTTTTTCTTTCCTGCAAAGATTGTGATGAATGTCAGGATTCCCAATGATGCTTTCATAAGAAACTTAGCTGTGTTTGTGGTGTGATGCACATGTAGAAACCTATTATGCTGCAAACCGGATGGATGTGCTTGGGAAAAAACACCCGACTCAATGAAGAAAAAAAAAACACAGAGGACACTTGTTACTTGAGGTTGTTGATCCAGCCAACCACCGGTGTACCTCTGGAGAAAGCAACCAACTTCTGAGTCTCAAACACTCCTGCACACAGTCCTCGTTTTTTATGCTTTATAAATGCAGCCAATCAAGGTCACCTTCATGTCGAGACAGCTGTTCCAATCCTACTTCTAGATTGGTCTCTGGAAAGCTGTACTTTAAACCTCTTGAGGAAGCAACCAAACTTCTGTTTCAGACTCACTTGAATCGTTAGTGATGAGAGCTGAATCTCCAGCGGCTGCTTTGTCCACTTGGTGAAAATAGCAGCCCTGATCCAAAAGGTCCAGAGGTGCTTGAAAAGATGACTGTGAAATTGAGATCAGGCGCATTTAATCAGTTTGTACCATGTAGCAGACAAGATGAGCAAAGAGATCATCACCAAAGTTATAATCATATATTATGTGAAAATCAGTGTCTGGTTTGTACTATCCATCTTGAAGATAAAAAAAGTGAAAATGAACCAATAGAGATGCTAAATGAGAGTCACAGTCCACTACTGGTTTGAGATATTTCACCTAAACGCCAAAATGTTGGAAATGATCACCAAAGTGAGTAAAACTGCACTATTTGAAAAATTTATTTTTCCAGTCTTTACAGAGTAATTGAACGACCTACACTGTTATTGACATACGTGAAATTTGTCAGCACATGGTGATAGTAAGGATTTGTAAGTGGAGGTCAGTGTTACTGTAACTCATATTTAACCACCAGAGCTGTTCTGGCTTTAGATAAAATATCATGTCTGTTACCTACTCAGTCGATGTGTCAGGAGACTTTCTTAGTGTTACATTTCAGGGGACCATATGAGAGTCCCATAGATTCTATGTTCCAAAATTTCTTCATTTGACCAAAACCTTTAAAAGGTGTGTCTTGATGCATTCTCAATCATCCAGGAAAGTAAATCTCCAAAAGTTGATTCTGTTCATCTGGACGTAGCGTTTTGTGGGAGAAACGTTTCGTCACTCATCCAAGTGACTTCTTCAGTCTCAGCTGACTGCAGGTTTCCCCAATCTTATAAACAGTACATTTGCAT
>VUQG01040139.1:10132-27536 GCA_015106755.1 Etia nguti
TATGTATATACACACACACACACACACGTATATATATATATATATATATATGTGTGTGTGTGTATATATATGTGTGTGTGTATGTATATATATATATATATATATATGTATATATGAGAGAAAGAGATTATAGATAGATGGATAGATAGATATATATGTGTGTGTGTGTATGTATATAAAATATCATATTTAATTAAATCCCATAGTTAATTTCAATTATTACATTCTAATTAATGAACTAAAACAGCTAATACTATTATTGTTTTTAATATTTTTTTTGCATTGTGTTTTATTATGTATCATAACTCATAAAGTATAGCTGCATTGTGATGCCATATAAGATTTTATATATTATGTAATGGATTTGTTAATAATTGCCAGATCTTACTGTGTTTAGTAGTAAAGGTTTAATTCCTGATCAGGGCATCAAACACTGCTCATTTATCAAATGTGTGCACTGGATGTCCTCTGGGGTCACTGCAGTGAGACACCTGTTGCAACATAACCATTTTCACTGCCAGCTCCTCATAAATACACTTGAAGCAGGCCCCTTTAATGTAACATTTTGACTACATATTATATGTAAAAGTTTGATAAAGCCACCATGACATCCCCCCCACTTGTCTTGAACTTGTGTTTTGGCTGTTTAGAGTATATTTTGGCTATCATATATGGATTACATGGCATTTATTTATCATTTACACATTTTGTAACCACCACCAACAACTCTAATCTAATATGTGCCCTATATTGAGGGTCTAGGGTCATTTTAAAGTCTAAAAGATGTATAACTTGACTCCAGTAGCTTTCAGAGCACATTTATACAGCAATGCTATAGTAGATTCAGTGAGCATCATTACCTACTGTTATACTTTTAGTCCAGGTGACAAAATTCAGGCACAGGTAGCCTCAGAAAGGACTCTTGAGGTCTTGAGAATGGTACTGCTGAAGCAGTCAAAGCTTTTTCTAAACACAACCCAGTGTCTTGTTGCAGTTCTGTTAAAAAACAACAAAAACAAAAAAAGCCTGAAACCACACTGACCCAACCACATGCCACTTCCTCCACGTCTATAGTGCCTGCACATAGCTATTCCTACATAATGTTGTTTGTGTTATAACATGAAGTCAGAAGTTGCCAATATTTATCTTTTTACCAAGTAATAAACTAAAAATTTTACATACTGAAACTGAATGATTCATCTTTTATGGATGAAGGATCCCTAGAGATCTAATAGCCTTACTATGCATCCCGCTGACTGGAATTATAGGCTGTAAAAACATATTGTACTGCACCAAAAACAAAGTAACTCATATAAAACAACAACTTACACACACACACTCTCTCTCACACTCACACAACTCTCTGTTGTGGTACTGGCAACATGATGTTGATCATTTGTGGGTCAATTTTATGTATTTATTTATTTAACAAGGAAATCCCACTGAGATCAAATGTTCACAAGGAAAAACCAACAGGCATACAAAATCAAAACATATTGTGTTAAAAATGCGATAAGTACAACATGAAATTTATGATATGCAGGTATTCACCACATGGCACCTTTAAATTCAGCGACAGATGTAAGCATGTTTAAGTTTGATTCTTTCTGCAAGTATTTCATTTCCAAGGTGTGTGGTGAGATCCTGTTTTGAAATCCTGTCTTCTCAAAATCTGTCAAAATCGTCAGCACATCAAAAACAACTGTTTAGAGGAAAGTAGCTAGAAACTACTGGAGGTGGGACACGCACACACCGTGCACACACCGTGCACACACCGTGCACACACCGTGCACACACCGTGCACACACCGTACACGTACACACACACCACACACACACTTAAATGACAATGTAATCTAAATGACAGTCTCATCAGCAAAGAGATCTATTCTTTGTGAAGTATATAGATAGATAGATAGATATATTTTTTTTATAGTATTAAGATAATTTCTACAATTATAAAACAACATACGTCCCCAAATGGAAGTCTCTGGGACACTGTTAGTTATTCAAGTAGATCAGATTTGTGCATCTAGACAAGAACATTGATTAAACATTGCTAGTGCTGTGTCATAGATTTCCAGTGGGTTTTTTTTTTTTCCAGACATGACTCATTTCAGAAGCCAAAATGGCGCAAGCCCCACATCCCATGAATTTTATCAATAGCAGATAAACAAAAAAACACAACCAAATATACAGAAAGACTGGTTGAATTTTAGTAAATAGCCAACAGAATAGCAAACTTTTATTTGTTTAAAAAAATTAGGATCAACAGATCTTCATGCAAGATCCTGAGCAGGGTCTAAAGTAAGAAAAATGGATGATAAAAAGTTCCAGGTTCAGAGGCTAAAGTTCTGTTATTGTATTTTTGTAACAGGAAGGTTAAATCAAAACTGTCCAAAGTGCAGGGAAGATGGTAGATCCCTCCATAAGGGCTCAAAGTGTTTAGCATTTTGGATCATTACCAGCCAAGAGCACCTTTCTGCCACATGTCAATAATCTGTAATCCATCCACATAACATTTCTGTTAATCAGTTTTGGTGTTTAGCTGCTTCCTTTATAAACACACTAAGAAATCAAAGTCTTCATTTTAGAGCAGTTTTCTTGAAGGAGATGCTAGCTGCTGTAAAACTATTTATATCCTATTTTATGGCACTCATGAAACCTTGTTAAAGCCATGTTTGTGTATAAAGTGCCTTTCAAACACTCAAATAAATTAGCAGTGCTTTAAATGGGTTGTAGAAATGCATTAAAAAAAACACAAACTGAGAAATAAAAGCAAATAAAAGAAAAAACATGATGAGCACTATTTTTGTAAGGGTGGAAGCAGCATGTAGATCATGAATGAAGTCCAGTATAATATTACATTACGTTTTATTATTGTTTGAGTGAAGCTCCTGTTATAGATGAAACTAAGATAAAACTGGTGGGTCCTTCCATCCATATACAGTAAAACAAACTGCAGCTCCTTCATTGTAACAGAGGGGGATGACAGTGACTGAATCATAGGCCATTAATAATAAATATTTTCCCTGAAGCGTTGCATCAGTCTAACTGTCTGCATGTTTTCCTGGAGGTGAATGGACTGATGTGGACCTGCAGGGACAAATGGACATTGTCCTACCAGCTCTGAAATCTGACACTCTGCAGGCCTTTTTGGCTCATGACAGTGATGCCTGATGAGGGACGATACATCCCTGCTGGAGCTTAAGGGAAAGAGGGGAGTAAGGGCAGTAAATGCCTAAGTGAATATCCTGTCTTCTGAACGTGGGCTACAGCCTATTAGCAGAGTTAATCTAATAATCCTGCCTCCGGGTCCAGACTGATATTTGATTTTGATACACAGCCACAGGCTGGGCAAGCTCACCAGTTATCAAGAAAATTGCAAAACAGGCATTTGACATTTTAAATATTCATGTCTCGGCAGATAGAGTGAAAATGTGCCGTAAACACCATAAAAATCCACTTCCAGTCATTGGATTGATTGGTTTAAGCCATACTCTGACGTCTTCCATATCACCTTCCTTTCAGAAGCCAGTGCTCTTTTGTTCATTCAGCAGTGCAGGGTAATGATTGTAGTTTATCTTAATTTTGGAAAGAGCAGCTGACAAAACAACCACAACTTAGTGTCTAATATCACACATTTTCTGCAGCTTTTGGGCTAATCCACCAGCAGATGTAGCGAACACATTGATGACTTCTTCATCTGTTTGTTTAATAGATCTGCTTGATATTTCACTCAAACAGCAGTTGACAGGTGCTGCTGCTACATGGGATTTTTCTTGAGCTTTAAACCACATGTCATGATAATCATCAATGGGTAAACGGTGCCACAAAGAGGCTGTTAGGTGGACTAAAATTATAGAATTTGGTGAGTGTATATTTTTAAAGAGGACTGCCGAAAGGGAAACAAGAGCCAATCAGGGTTGGCCCATGATATATAAACACAATTACCAAACCAAACTAGTGGAAAACTGGATGAAATGTTAAAGGGAGTTGTAGCTGTTGTATTGCAAATTACTAAAATTCTTTACCTTTGGTCTACTCACTAAAGTTTTCTGGAGACTTCCCCTCCATTGCTTATTCCTCAGTCTAGAGACCGTGTGTTCCTGTGAAAATCTCCAGAGCAAATAAAGCTTCAGGCCTTGAGCTGGCATGCAGTTTTATATCTTTTATTATGGCAGTTCTTTCACAAACTCTAGAATCATTTACTGCCTTTTAAAAGAAACTTCATTGCATTGTTTACTCTTTAACAATCACCAGACTGTTTACTTGAGCTCCCCAGAACAACTGAATAAAAAGCCCTCGAGTTGCCTTTATTTAAAATGTTACATTTGCATTTGCCTGTCTGCACAACAAGTGCATACACAGGCCTTGAGGTGGCATTGTCAGTGACATTAACGTATTTATTTGGGAGCTTTCATCTGCACTGTAAACACCATTTGATTATGAAAGTGTTTCTTAAAAGCTGCACTAAAAAAGCTATAAGAGCACCATGAATGAAATGAGAACATTGCTGTTTTTCTCATCACAGTTTAAATAACAATTTTCTAATGTGAAGCATATTGTGTTCATTCCCAACTCCAAAAGTGTATTCTTGGAATGTACTAGAGTGGCTTTTTATTTGATTGTCTCACTCAGACAATCAAAGCTGTGCTGTAGATTACCTTCATTAGGCATATCTGCCTTTACTGACATCAGCAAAGGTGAAGAGCAAAAAAAAAAAAAAGGTCTGTAATCAAGTGTTTAGAGCGTTTGACTTTGGGGGGTTTATTTGCACTTATGTGCTTACTTCCTTATTCGAAACCTTGGACATGTTTTTTAATATTAGCATCCACCATTGTAACAGTATGAATATGGCAGAGAGTAAGAAAAAACACAATAGCCCCCTTCAAGGTTTACTTTAAACGTTTACCTACTAACACAAGGTCCAGAAATACGTTGTCTAATGCAGAACTGGTTGAAAGGTTAGAGCGAAAATTTGCCACGAAGTTGGATTTTGTCAGTTATTGGAGTTTTTTGACAAATTAATCATAACTCGAAGACCACTTAATAGCAAGATTATACCACACAGACATGATTTTTTAGATCTTAGGAGTGGCCATGGTAGCAAAAATATATTCACTCATCAGGTAAATCCGTTCATCCAGCTAAAAACATACTTATTCCCCAAGCTTATATGGATTATAGGTTTAATCATATAATCCAATGTCTCTCAAGAAAAATCTTCCTGTTTCTCAGTTCAGAGCAGAATTACAAGATCTACATCTGTAATGAGGTCTTTCACACCCAAGCTAAGATGCTTAAAAAAAGCCTCAGACAGAGAGGATTCAAAGAGGCTCTGATTAAAAAAGCCTCATTATGTTTAAAAAAAAAAAAACATATCTCAAGCTGAATGCCTTATCATTACAAATCTAAAGAAAGAGAACAAGGAATTGTTTATGCTATGCAATATTTACCGGCATTTGAGGCTATGAAGACTATAATCAAAGAAACCTGCCATTATTTTTGAAACAGATCCAGTTCTTAACAATTGTTTTTCTCAGCCCACTCAAACGGCGCTGTAAGGGCCCTCTCAGCTGAGCAGACCTTCCCCTTCATCACCCTGACATTTCCTCATCTGGAAATTACCCAGGTGCTCATTGCCAACTATTATAACTCATTTAGCCACCAACTCATTGGAAAAAAATACAACATTAAGCAAGTTTTACATTGTATACACACCTCAGTGTGGATTAACACACACTACTAAGACGTTCAAATTTTTGTACAGCTGAACACTGCAGCACTATCACAGACATCTAGTGCTGTGGATGTACGCTTAGATGAAGCGCAATACTTCCTCTTTCAGATATGTGGAAATTGAGGCAATAAAACATCCACCCAGAGTGGGAGATATAAACTCTCCGCTCCTAAAACTTGAACTCTGCTGTATATATACACTGAGCACTTCAGCCCCTAAAGGCCTTAATGATGACTTTGACATTAAATCTTTTTTTTTGATTGAACACCTTATGCTGCTGTGTGGGCTTTATTTTTCATATAGTTTCATTTGTAACTGCTCAATTTTTGTCTCGCTGTTATCTTCCCCATGGTAATAATAATAGATAGAGGTGCATACAAAAGTAAAATATGCAAGTCCTTTATGGATTACCGATTATGCGGAGCATTTTATTTAAAATCTCGTATACAATTTATTGTTATTTAACCTGGAAAATCAGACTCTTGAGATGTTGTCAGTGTCCAGGTCAAAATAGGTAGCAGTTCAGTCAGCTCAGTTACATTCAATAATAATACACACAAAAATAAACGAACAGCAGTGCAAGCAAATGTGTGAGACAAAGAGATATCACAAAATGATAAACTTCAAAACGAAGAAAATGTGAAATATTAGAATAAGTGAACATATCTCAGGCCCAACAGGGGAAGTATTAAGTCTGAAGAAGCAGCTTCCAGGTCTTTAAAATGATCTTGAATCCGCTAAGCTAAACCGGCTCCCTGAGATTTAATTGATTTTGCAGCTGGTTACAAATGGAGGGATATTTATATTTGAAAACAAAACATCTGTACTTTTACACAGATTTAAGTCAGTAGGCTAAGCAAGATGTTGATACATTATTACATTATTTTATAAATTATTATACACTATTTTTTATATGCTTATATTGATTACTGATCCTAAGTGACTTGTGGGAAATTCTTTGCATTTCTCTGTGTAAGTTTTGTACTCACACAGCAAGTAAAAATCAACACTGTAATCAATATACTTTTATTTTCAAATTTTGGCACACTCCATTTTCAGTGAATTCGTTTTCATGTTCAGTGGTAATATTTTATTGAAATGGACTGCTATTTGATAAAGTGAAAATATGAGAAGTCATTTTTAATATTGATCATATACTTCCAAATCTGCTGTGGGGCAAGCGTGATCTTGTCAGTTCCTCTTACCAATACTGTCATGATTCTCATTTGTTGTGCATTGTAAAACAATGATGTGAAAGTGTATTGTGCACCAGTGAAATTTTAATTCTGAATGCAATACAAACACAATTTTAAGCATTATCAGATCCCAGTACTGATATTTTTTTCCTGCTTGTTTATTTCCTCTCTCTGTGTCTGCAGACAGAAAATTTGTATTGCAACTTTTATCATACAATAAGAATGCTTTAAAGCTTCACTCTCATCAGGATATTTGACAGTGCAAAAGGATGGGCCAAAACAGATAAATATCAACCACTGAAATCCAGGCCGTTTTCCTTCCCACTACATAAAACAGTACCGTTTTGTGAAAGCTCCTAGTGTGCACTACAAAGTTTCCTTGGGTGTTGTGGTTATGGCATCAGTGAAATAGGGCTGTCAGTCCCAACTCATCATTTATCAATGTGAACAAGGCTATTTTAACACAAAGAAACATTTGGTCCTAGTTTTTGAGCCCCAAACCAAACCAGTGTATGAAAACCAAAGAATAAGGTGGAAATTATTCAGAAAGTGGAAACAAAAGAAAAACCCAAAAGAAAAACACAGAGATCAGAGCTGGATGGTAAACCAGCTAAACTTCAAACTCAGCATAACATACAAGTGTTAATGCTAGAGAGCGATGAGGTGGCTAATCCCAGCCTCCAACAAATGCTGCCAAATGATTTTAAAAAACCTGATAATGCTTTTAATCTGTATTTAGACATTTTAACATCTTATTAATTCAGTTGTGCTACTGTTGTGCAGAACAAAGAGCACCTCAAGGTTACTTTTTCATGTTTAAACTATATGAATAGGTGGCTTGATGAAAGATTTTAATTGTACTTTTCTGTGAAATAAACATTAAGTGAATGTTAATTTCTGTTGGTGGAAAAATAGTCCCGAACAGCAGCTGGCCAATCAACTTACCCAACATATTTTTTTTTTACTGGTGCCAAACCATTGGTTATGTCGAACCCTGTAATATTGTTATTGCCAGTGCATTAAGTCACAGTGTGGACTGCTGTTACCCTGGCATTCCCCAAGATTAGAACACCTCACAGGTGAATTGGTTGTTTATCAATATGCCATTATTAGTCACCAAGCCCAGTATCAACTGATCCAGACACCCATATTCATGAGAGTGGAGCTTTTCCTAAATTGAGTCCCTTTTTATTGTTCTATTTCTACAGTCAGTTCGACTCACTGATATGTGAATTGTTGATAAATCCCAACACTTATGCTGAACACCTGTGCAGGCCACCTTCTTTTCCCACAGAGAAACTTGATCAGGAATTAATAAGGGAGAAGGGAATGATAAGGAGAATCAGTTAAATCTTATCAGTGCTCATCATTAACAATCTGCTCTTTATAGATGTTTCTTTGCTTTTCAGCTGGAAATCCTCTGTCAACCTTTTCTCTCATCTCAAAGAAATGCACAAATAGCTTACATTTCTCTCTTACATTCTGACCTTGTGTATTTCTCAATGGACCGACCTTTATGCTACTAAAATAAGTGCACTGTTTTCACTCTTTAGAGAATTCACTGACTTATTTAAATTATCCTTGAAGTTGGCTTTATCAATCTCTGCTTCAGTATATAGCTGACCTGCATCAGTTCATTCAAGCGAAAGCCTCCGAGGTCCTTTTAAACCCACAAGGTTAATATGACATGATGAAAAATGAGCTCTCTGACCACTGACCTTAATATACTATTAATATGCCACTCACAGCCCAGCCAGCAGGTCAAAGCTGCAGTAATGGCTGCTTGAGGGATGCCTAGAGGAAGAAAAAAGAAAAGAACCCATCGGAACAAATAGATGCGGCTGTAATGATTAATGTCAGGCTGCATCCCACCGTTAATATCCGTAAGTGTTGTAGCTTTGAGAAATGGTCATTGATCTGAGCGATGCTGGTAAGGCCCTCTGGTGAACAAGTTGTGTGTTTTCTTTGATGTATGACCTGTTGGGATAAAAGGCCAAACTGAGGCCTGAAAACAAGAATTTCTGGATGATAGGAAAGATGACACATGGACCATGAAATGGATAGAAGATTAATATTGGATAGACAGCTCCAATATTGAACCGAAAGCAGATAGTTTCTCTCTGTTCCTGAAAAGATTCTGAGGTTTAATTTATCACTGGTACTACAGGGAGTAGCCAAAAATGATAAGAACATGAGACAAGATATGAATGTCAAGTAGCAAGTATAGCTCCAGTTTTTGTTTGCTGCTTTTGCATTACCATGTGCAGGGTTTGCTGAGGGATTGTGAAACACAAGTTCATGTTGTGAACCTTGTACAAAGACGAAGAGAAAAGTGCTCTATCCGTTACATTATCTGCAACCATAGACTAATGGACAAAGTTACTGTGTATATGGACAGCTTCCAGGTTTGAATACTAAAACCAGTTTGCCTTAAATCTTTTTAATGGCCAGCGGAAAAGACTACATGGACTATACCACTTTTATCCAGTTGAATAGAAGTCTATCAAACAACAGCTCTTTGGCTGTGATCTCAGTAAACATTTTCCTGATTGGCTCAGTCACTGTTTTTGAATCATGTAAATGAAACATCATGATCAGTTAGTAAATTATGGTCATTTTTCGAGTCAGAAAGGAAGATTTTCCAGGGTATGCTCAAAAGGCACAAGTTGTTAGCTAATGAGCATGCCGTCATTGGTGCCGCCAATGATCCAATAATCAATTGGTGCCAACTTTTAGATGACATCTGATACACTGATCTTTTGGACTGTCTTTGAAATCTCTGTGGTCAGTGAGTCCTTGGGATGTCAGTGGAACAGATATGACTTGTTTTTGCAATCACACGAGTTCACCCCTGCTGGCGAGTAATTGCAGTGTTAGATTTGAGGTTGTTCGGATGAAGCGTGTTCACATTTGTGGACTTTTACCTGTTGCTAGGCAGTCAGTAGGCAGTGGGCCTCTTGCCTCAACATCAAATAGGCAACATCATTAAAGGGAATGATGTTATGGCATCATGTGGCATTTTTTACCAATGATGTCACAGAATGACATTTCAGAGAATGGAAATGTTTGATTACTCATACATAACTAATGTAACCAAGAAAATTAAAGGTGATGATGACGCAGAACTACAAAGGAGAGATGTACTGGAGTTTATGCACTGATGGTCACATGTATTTTTGCTGACGCTAACATGCCTAAAGATGCCGAGCAATAACAGATATCTAAGCAGAGGTTCGAGGATGAAAGTCCTAATAAACAGGGCTAAATCACAAAAATGGAATGTGCCTGGTGCACCAGTGGGTACTGCACAAGTAATGAAAAAAGGTCTCACAGTTTTATCATACTATATAGCTTGGTAGTATGGGACTTTGGATATAGCATTTAAAGTCAATGCTCCAGCAAAAATTGTAGTATTTTAGCTCAGGTATCAGCTAGAATTTGCACTCAGCCTAAGCTGCTGTGGACTGAAATGCCTAAAAATGGTAGAAAGTGTTATCAGACCTTTAACCTCTTCAGACTTCAGACTCTTCCCCATTTACCTTGGAGACAGGTGATAAAACTCAAAAAAGGGACAAAGGGCCTCAAGTTGCTCATGTCATGGATGTGACGGTAAATTAGAAAAACTAGCACAGTTATTAACAGTTGTTCCTGGAACTTGCACTAAATCTAAGTTGCTTTTTTCTTTCTCTGTGATTGTTATTGATAAAAATTTAGAGATGAACAATTGAGGCTAGACTAATCAGAAATCGTCTCTGCGTCAGCTCTCATGAGGAGAGTCTAGCTATTTAGTAGTTAGTTTAGCTAATCCAGCTGTAGTTTGAAACCATCTCCTTTGTGACATCATTGGAAGGATTTTTAGTTAATCCTCAGTCTTAACATATAAGTCAGTGGTGTCAGACACCACTGGGAGCCTGAATCGGTCCAGCAAAGACTTCAATCTGACCCGCTGCAATGGCTTTGGAAAATATGAAGGAGGACACAGGTTTTTGGACTTTGAACTGCTTTTTTTTTTTTTTAGAAGTTCTACAACTTTTCTGGCTGATAAAGACACTCCCACAGCCATTCATATTACACCAAAGTTAAACATATAGATAAACAATTAAGATATATAAACAAACAGTTCCTGTTTTTTTTGGGGGGGGGGTTGTTATCGTTTACTATAGAAATTTTGCTTTAAAAAAAACACACAAAAAAACCCCACGAGAATTTTCATCAATAAACAAAAACTTCATGTTTTATAAATACAGGACAATCTGGGCATTGAGCTTCCAGACCTTTTTTTTTGTGTAATGTTACACATTTACCATGATGAAAAAATGAGATGTGTTGTTGAAATTGCACTTCTTTATCTTATATTAAAATATCTCTGGGATCAAATTTGTAGTTAGACTTCTTTACACTGACAGAAAGTGAAGTTTCACTCGTCCGGCCCACTTAAGATCAAAGTGGGTTGTGCGTGGCCCTCGATGTAAAATAAATTTGACAGCTCTGGTATTTGTGTCAGTTTGTCCCCTCCCCTTAAATTTATCTCTGTTTATGTTTGACCTTTGCCCTCTCTCTGGTCTCAAGGGCGACTTGTTGAACCCGTGCAGGTGTGATGGCTCGGTGCGGTATACCCACCAGCAGTGCCTGCTGAAGTGGATCAGCGAGCGGGGCTGCTGGACCTGCGAGCTGTGCTGCTATCGTTTCCAGGTGATCGCCATCAATCTGAAGAGGCCATGGCAGGTATAATACTGCTGAAAGGCAGAGTATTTACCCTCTGCTGAAAATTGCCTCACTTTCAGACTTAACTCTTCTCTCTTTATTATGATAGCAGTAACAACTTTTAAAATAACTCAATAGAGAAATGTCCAACCATGGAATATTTAACAAACAGATTAAATGAAGTTGAAGTTATTTTTCTAGGCTATTGTTTTGTTTTGTTGTTTAGTGTCTTTATAACTTTAGAATTTATCACACACAACTCAAGAGGGGTTTAAGAGGTTTTTAGGAAAGGCACTAACTTTTTGTGAGTCAGTTACTTGTTATGAAAAATAATACAAAGTCCTCCAAATGGAATGACAAAATAGATTTTTTTCTCTGCTGTTTGTCTTTTCTAAACTTCTACCTTTATGATTAAGGTTTGAGTAGATTTGTGCAACTAAAACTGCTTAGTTAAGGTTCAGGAAAAGTGGCAGTCATTGTATACAATGGATATATGGAATATGTTAGCTGACCACATAAATAAACAATTACACTCTGACTGCATGAATTTTGTGTTGTGATATTTTAAATAAATTTGATATGTATTTGTGGAAGGGCTGTTCAGTGGTGCAGGGCTTAGGACTTGATTACAGCAAGCCTGGGTTTAAACCTGCTGGAGGGTGTGGTGTTTGCATGTTCTCCCTGTGCCTGTGTGGCTTCTCTCCAAGTACTGTAGATTCCTCTCTCAGTCCAAAGATGTGCATGTTAATTGGTTGTTCTTTTTTTGGCCTGAGTTGTGAATATAAGCATAAATGGTTGTCTGTTTCTCTGTGTTTGCCCTGCCAACTTGTCCATGGTACCCTGCTGTATGCCTAGTGTAGGCTGGTATAAGCTAGTAGCGTAGGTGAGCGGAGTGCTGTTTCATTACATGAGTTTTCCTTTTTTTTCCATTCTTGCTCAAGCACTTCCACCATTTATTTTTGTTTTCCTGAATTCATTTTTTTTTATCAGACCACTTGCGTACACTGCTCAAAACCCCCCCCAAATAATCTTGTCTGATCTGGTCATTTAAGGGTTGTTAATCAGTTCCAGCTGCTTTGGTGTTAAATAACAACAGGGGCAACAATGACACAACCGCCAAAGCAAGAATGGTTTTACAGGTGGAGGCCACGGACATTTTGTCCCTCCTCATCTTTTCTGATGGTTTCACTAGTTTTAGCATTTGGCTAGGGTCAGTGTCACTACTTAATAGCTTGCTCAAAGGGGAATCATATGATTGTTGGGATTTTCTCTGTTTTCTTTATATTATTGTAGAGTCTTCACCTTAAAATGTAAAGTGCCTTGAGTCAACAGGCGATACCTGGGCCCTGTCGAGGTTGCATAGGTAGGCATTTGCAAATGCCAGTCGAATGTCTTGTTAAAAAAATATGGCCGAATCCTATTCATGAACATGAACAAATAGAATATTTCACTTTGGTTTTTCATGGTTTTCTTTGGCAGAGGTAAAAACCACATAAAAGGTGGTTTCTGATTTATTTTTTTAAACTGTCTAATAAGGTCATTCCACTTCACTAATTTCTAAATGAGATTCTTCAGTCTTCATGCTTGCAAATTGTGTGGAAAGGACAGAGTACATCAAAAAAACAGATGTTTCAGGGTCATCCCGATGACTGTTATTTTGAGCTAAAAGATGCTGTCATGTTTTTTTTTTTTCTTTTTACCCCATCAATGTTGAAAACAGCAGCTGTTTTGGAGACCTTCAGCAGCCCTTTGCAGCTCTGCCTGATTATACCAAACAGTCACATTATGGCGTAACTGATGATTTTTTTTTGGTAACTGCCAATTCAGTGCACATGGATATGACTGAAAAAGCGAGTGCTCTTCTTTCTAAAAAGAAAGGCTTTCTGTAGATTTGTAGTTTTAAGAGGCTAAAAAATGATGCTAACACCAAACTACAGCCATTTGTTTCCTGTCTGCCTTTTTTTACTGCTTTTTACTACCGTCGAGGTTACAATTTCCCCCCACCGAGCATGCTCTCTAAATTATTATGGGGGGCATTAACTAGAAATTGTTTTTACAGTCACTGATGTTATCGACCCATCAGTTGGATTTATGCTCAGAAATAGTCACAGCTTCTCAGTTGGAGTAAAAACAGCCTCAAGGAGCCAAACTGGTAAAAAGCCATTTCACTGGCAATCTGACAACACATAAACCCACCTGCGTCTGTTAGAGCTGCTCTTGTAAAATGGTTGGCTTAAAGTCATACTCAGAACCCAAATGTGGAAGTGCACTTATCCTATGATGATGATGATGATGATGCACACTTTTCTCCTTATTGACTGTTTAAATAAGTGCCTCTAATTGCAGTTTAGTGACTCATTGTGCACAGAATATAGAAATAAGTGGATGAATCTTGACCTTTTTCAAAGTAGGATTTAACCCTTCAGATGCAGAGCTATTTTGCAAAAACTTTAGATTATAAACTAGAGGGTTTTTTAAGCAGCGATTACACAGCTTCAACCACAATGACAAATCAGGTCCACAGCTGGAAATACACAGTGCTGCGGCCAGGGTTGAAATAACAGAGCAGGTCAATGCAAACATATAATGTCGGTATTCTTAAACCACAGAATACTGTATAAAAGAACTGGAGTACCTGTTACAGCAAAAAGTCTGCGAAGGTTCTCAGTCATCCAGGTCATCGTAGTCTAAGGAGCTTGGAAAGAAAAGCGTCTGGAGAAGCGAGAGAGAAGGAGAGAAGCTTCTCGGATGAGAGGTGAAACGTCTTCAAGCAACTTAAAGAAGTCCAGACGCTTTTCTTTCCAAGCTCCTTAGACTGTTACAGCAAAAAAAACATTTGGTTTGAAGGATGTACCCTGGGTTTGATCTGATGTAATCTGTCTCAGGCCTTCCATGAACTTTGCTGATTAAGCAGTTAAAAAGTTGGATGGAAGGTTTAAATATAACAACGATGTAGTCGCTGAAGTCAATAATAAGCAATGTAGACTCGACAGACAGACGCACATAATTAACATTTCTAGCTTTACATTAATCTCAGTAGCCAATTGAAATATTAGCCCTCAAAAAGATTTACTCCAATTACATTACTGGAAATTTGAAAGACTTAAGCACTAGTGATGGCTGTAATAATCAGTTGATCCACCACTTTAGTTCTTAGACTGAAACATGTCAACAACTATTTAATGAGCTGACATGTAAAATGTCCAAATTTACAGCAGAAATGAACACAGCATGGTGCAAAAATGCTTTGGATTTTCCCTTTTATAAAAACAGTACAAGGACATATTTTTAAATAACCCATTTAGAGTTTGGCTTATACTTGAAATGTGGCTGTTTTGATTGACAGATGTGCTGCTGATATGTGCGGCTGTAGCCCACTGATATCTCATAGGCTTAATCTCTGCTTATTTGAGTCGCTGAATTGGACCTCTGAACTGTGTTTGTGCCTTTTGGAGTATTTTCAGTGTCATGATCTGATGCATATCATGCTGCGTGGTACAGACTATAGAAGAAGTTAATTCTCTGTATGGATGCAACTTGCTAACCAAGATTGCTAGCTTTAACAGAAAGGTTAGCACTCTCTATTTTCATGGCCTGTTTCTAATAAAGGTTTTAAGGTACAATAGCCCTCTTTTTTCATAGTTAATAAGTTATTTCCTAAAGTCTCACATAGCCACTATGAATCAATAATAAAGAGAAGTTGTTAACAGAAAGCTTGGTTAACAAACTGATGGTGTGACGTTAGAGAAAAGATGTGTAACCAGTATCCAGTAACAGCTGCAATCTTTCTGAATTGTGGAAATCTATAATCAAGATATTTTTGCCTCTATTGCTCTGTTTTTGTCAAAACACAACACATTACCAGAGCTTTTTCATTTTGCTCTGCTCAGCTAAACATAAAGAAAATGTCTCTTCTTTTAAAGTAATTAAGTACAGAATTTATTTTGAAGAAAACTGAGACAACAATGGCTGCTTTTGGTAGCTTGAGGTCGATGCGGCGTTGAGTATGAACCTGCTGTGCGTTTCTGGTGCCACTTCACGTCACTGCTGTCATTTTGGAGCATCAGGATCCCTGCAGTCGTCCTTTCCTTCAAAAGCTCGAACAGACAGACACTCCTGAGGCTTAAAATATCTGCATTCTGGATCGTTTCTCTCACTGAAGAACATTCAGGCCTTTTCATATCTGTTCGCTCCAGATGGGAGTTGACTCACTGGCAGACTGAACAAACACACAGCTGAGGCTCAGCAGAGCTTTAGTTTCTGTCCACAAAGTCCGCCTTAAGTCTTTTCTTCTGAAATGAGCACCGTGCAGCTTCAGTCATCCGCTCGTTGTCAACAATCTTCTGTTTCCAAGTTTTTTTTATTCG
The DNA here is from genome assembly GCA_015106755.1 of Etia nguti. Lineage (NCBI taxonomy): Eukaryota > Metazoa > Chordata > Actinopteri > Cichliformes > Cichlidae > Etia > Etia nguti. Next base: position 26,142 of record VUQG01040139.1, read on the forward strand.
AAAGTTTATTCTGTACTTTCTGGTATCTCCCTCTCCCTTCTCCTATTTTCTGTTTTCTTATTGTTATTGATTGAGCTCTGATGCAGAGATTTCTTATCTCCATAGCTTTTCCCTCCTTTTGTCTTCCTTTTTTACTTTCTTCATGGCCTCCTTCCACTGCTTCTTGGCCATCCTCATCTCCTTTTTGGAGACTTTGTCATTCTTGTAGCATGTTTTCAGGGTAGTGTTGAACTGCCTGTTCATTTCTTTGTATTGTCTTCTGTCAGAGTTCCTCATCCTGTTTTGGTTAATGTGGTTATCCAGCCATGTGAAGGTCCTTCCGGTCAGGTTGGTTATTGCCTGTTGGACAGAGGAGATGACAGGCTCTTTTACTCATGTTTTTGTTCATATATATAAATAAAACTTAGGAGAAGTTGCATCATATTAATTAAACTTTGTGGCTCTCGTGTTTTCCTTACTTTTTGTATCCTGCTCAGGACTTTGCTCCAGCTCAGTGAGAGTCCCCCCATCACACTTTGTGTCTTCAAAGAAACATAAATTGCAAATCACAAATACTACCAAGAAAGTTGCTACAAAGATGACTCCCTAACAACATCTGCTGCATTTTTTTTAACTTAAATCTTCTTAAATACATTTTTTTTTCATTCTACTCCCACAAGGACACTTACAGAAAACCTTTACCACCAAATTACCTGTCTTCAGATTTAAACTCCTTATTATACTATATTTAGATTTTAACTTCATATGTTTTTCGTCTTTATTGAGCAACATTGGTTTTTATGTTTTGGTGTCTGTAATTATCTATAATTGTATCTGTACAGTAATTTCCCAACCTTTGGGATAAATAAAATCAGACTTATTTTATTTCTCTGATAATATTTAAAGTTTTTACTTAAGCAAGATTTTTTAAACGCAGGAATTTTGCTTTTTACAGAGTAACTTGGCAGAGTATTTTATTCTTGCATTAGGCATGTGTTGCCTCTCTGTGCAGTTCTGGACCACTCCCAGCCCTCCTCTTATTTTTAAATTGCTCTCTGGAAGTCACTTTTACATTTGCTTTTGTGCACCACCTTTCTTCCAGTATGTCAAAACTGCAACCCTTCAAACTTCGCTTCAGTTTTCCATTAACACACACAATCAGTGTACAGTATCGGAATGTTAAATATCCATGAATTTAAAAAAACAAAACAAAACACAAAAACGGAGTCCTTTGCTACGAGTTTTAATCATGTCCATCATGCAGGTGCAATGAATGGAGTTTAAAACTTTATATTTTGCTTCTATGAAACGAGCTAAGGTCACCTGACTACACACCTTATTTGTATGCAAAGATGTTTTAATTAACAGGAATGTAGCACCATGTAAAAAAAAAAAAAAAAATTTAATGTAGCTGAA
>VUQG01040139.1:28292-39208 GCA_015106755.1 Etia nguti
ACAGTTGCATAATGAAAGGAAGGCTAAGAAAAAACTCTGTGTACAACAACCAGACAACTTAAAATCTTTAGAGATGTTTCTGCCGCTCCGTTTTGTGGCTTCTTGTTTCGAACAGAAGATGATGTCACGTTTTTCTGCTTTATGAAATGATTCTATTTCTTTATTAGGCATCATTTAAATTCAGCCGAGGCTGTATAAACTAACTGAAAGTGCTTTGCTGTTTTCAGGTCGTTGTAGGTCAACTGTTCACAGCCACTGCTGCTTAAAACATAGTGCTGTCTAATATAAAAGCACAATTTAGGGGGATAATGGTTGCTCGTCGTGTTTTTTGGTCCTCACAGGACGAGTTTTGTGCAATTCCGCCTCTGTTATTGCGAAATAAAACGAAATAACGAGTATGTAGTAATTATCCCCTGTGCTCAGTGGCGGACTGTGAGGAGTTTTCTGGTGGTATGGATAGTTGTATTAACCCGCAATAATACAGAAAGCGGATATGAGCTGAAAGAACTGCCAGAGTCCACACATCACATACCGGATTCTCTCTCTGCCTCGCTGCAGTGTCCACAGGGTTTATGCCTACTGGCGTCATGCTTATGTATAAATACACTTTAGACGCGTTTCTTGGCGAAATGGAAGGTCAGAAGATTGAGACGGGGGATAACATAGAAGATGATCCTTAACACAGATCCAATTAAATGTATTCTAAGAGACCAAGTCATTGAAGCCAACACACACACACACACACACACACACGCACGCACGCACTTCCCTCCAGCTCATCTCAATTTGCAGTGAAATGTGCATGATTAGTGTATTCCTGGTGATTCTTTTTTTTTTTTTACAGAGTACTCTTCACCATAACATACCTTAAAAACTTTCAGCGAGACTAATGTGCTATTTCCATTTTTTTCAATCACCTACCTCCCAGACAAGATAGTGGGCACAATTATGTCCAGTACCTGTTATGGCAATACCAGGATCGTTACCAGGATTATTTAAATGAGGTGACAAAGAACCAGATGTGTTCTGCTTACAACCAGACTGATTATGCTTTGCTGTGTGGTAGATACAGAAAACAATGTCTTTTAAATTAACAAACTAAAGGAGTTTGGGAATGGTAAGAGGTGGACAAAACCACTGTGAGACATCAAAGGTGGAGTCATTTTTTTCAAACTAAAATAATAATAATAATAGAAATTTATTTTAGCACAATTAACAACTTCCAGTGTGTGTTATTATATTATTTAATATTATTTAGATATACATTGTACTAGTTTGTTGTAGTGAAGACGGATGAGCGAGAAGAACTCCCTTCACTACAGTTTACTGGTTGAGCTTCAGTCCCACCCGCACACTGAACTTTGAGCAGTGACCAAGAGATTAATATCATGGATAGGTGGCAGGGACAGGGAGGGCTGGGGATCTCTGATTAGGCAGCTGCTTTCCTGAAAATGGAAGGATTGATTGACAGATGAATGGAATGAACAGATGGATATAATTATATATTCAATGATGCATTAAAAAGTGCAACATTGTTTTTAATCATAAAAATGGGACTTGGACTGCTTTGTCACACTGACATGATGAAGTAATACTGGAGAAAGGCCCTCCTTTATTTATGTCTTTGATTAACACAGGTCAAGCATCCAAATTTAGTGGTCTTGTGTACAGAGTGATCAGAAATGGAGCGAAAATACTGTTTCGATTCCCCCCTGCCTGCAGTCAGCTTGGCCTGTGTTGGGTTTTTAACTAGCTAAAGTATCACCAAAAGTCTTTATTTAAGGTCAAAGTGTCATAACTCAAAGTATGTTCTAATCTTCTTTACACAACCTATTTAAGTCCTTTAAGATCACCTAACTATTTCTAAAATTAGTTTGCCATTGTAGCCCCTGTTACAGAAAATCACTAGTGTGCATAATTTGTTACCTTGTGCTCACAGGTTCCTGGTTGGGTTGTGGCTAAAGTCTTGCCATAACTGCTGAGACTAATGGCAGACAGAGAGAGTCTAAGGTCTTAGGTTGTTTTGGGAGGTTAACTTCCTATAGTTTGCATTTTAGTGTACTTCATGTATTGCCTCTGTTCTTTGTGCAGTGGCAGTCCATCACCATTACCCTGGTGGAGAAGGTGCAGATCATTGCGGTGTTCCTGGGCTCTCTCTTCCTTGTAGCCAGCATCTCCTGGCTGCTCTGGTCAGCGCTCAGCCCTCAGGCCATCTGGCAGCGTCGCGACGTCCTCTTCCAGATCTGCTACGGCATGTATGGCTTCATGGACCTGGTCTGTGTAGGTGAGAATAGGAATGCAGCTGCACACCAAACAACTGTCCTTTGTTGATGTAGCTGACTCTCTCACATGACCATGTGTAACTTTTAAGAAATTCCCTCAAACGATGTATCTGACTGTTTGACAAAAACATGAAACCACAAGGCAATAATTCTAGTTTCAAGCAGAGCATTTGATCTCAAACGTACCTGTATAACTAACATTCCTAAACATAGGCCTAAATTTCAGTGCTTAAAGTCAGTGTCTTTATAAACTCATTCCTTAGATATGCTCTTAAACGTGTTTAGCTGTTCTGAGGACAGAGTGAGGGGGTGGGTGGCTGAGGGCAACAGAGCTAGAAAGAAGTACAGTCAGTACTCAGTGCTCAGGTCTCCTCTCACCTCTGCAAAGCTGGACGATCACAACGTGAAGTGAGTGTGGAAAGTCTGAGAAATGATTCCCCCTATGAGTCAGAGCTGTTGGGTTTTTGTTATCCAACCATCCAATATACATGTTGGACAGACCATAAAACCTTCCTAAGACTCCAAGATCCACTTTACACTTCATGGACAGTGTATGATCTTGGGGCAAAAAAATACTGCATTGTGCTTTGAGGTTATCGACTAAAGTATGAACAGCCTTTGAACCACAGTTTAGTGGACAGTTCAGTATTTTAGCAAAGATTTCTTTGCCATTTTAAAGATTTTCTGTCAAATAGGATTATAAATAATATTTTTCTCAACATCTAAATTTGTTGAAAAGTAATTCCTAAAATAGGATATAATACATGCACATCCACACCAGAAAATGGGACAGGTGCTGTGCTGAAATATGAGTCAATAAATAGGGAAAATAATTAACAGCTTGCACACTGCAGATCTCTAGTTTGCTTATTTATTGCATCGTGGTGCCAAAATTTTAATATTTTTTCATGTTCTGAAAAGTAATTACAAAATGAAAAGTTGTGCAGGGACTCAGTTTCTGTCTTTCTTGGACTTCTTTAGCACACATAAAGTTTGTATTCAAGAATTACTTTATATTAACATTTAATAAACAAAAACAAAGTGAAAGAAATAAAACATTTAGGTATGTGAGAACAGGAAGACATGAAATCCATTTAATCGCTAAGAGATTCAAAATTACAGTGTCTTGATGTGGAGACCATGAGTCACTGTACTGAATGAGTGTCAGTACATATACATATATGAGTGTATATGGCTGCAGGTCTGATGATACAATTATAAAATTGGTCACTCATCACTGGTGTGTGTCACGGACAATCTGTAGTTAGCAGAGAAGTTCAACAACAGAAGATCACTTAGGTTCAGATCAGGCAGGCTGTTATAGTTTCCCGGTAGCTTAATGGAATCATCCAAGAGGCTTCTTCAGTTACCAGTTCAGTCCAGTTGTCTTCTTTTTTTCAAGCCCTTAAGACTACCGTGATCTGGATGACAGAGAACCTACACAGACAGATAAATGCGTTGTTTGAATGATCGTTCTTGTTTTGTATGAGGCGGTCTGACTGGACCTCTATTGTACGTTGAAACAGTGTCATCATGTGTGTATATATGATGCAGTTTTTGCCATCATACTTCTGTCAGTTTTGACTGGCGAGATAATGCCGATGTTCCACCCTTGTTTGCTGGATATAAATTACTGTAAATGATCTTTTTAGCTGTCAGTGCTACAAATTAGTTTTACAAATATGAAAGGTTTCTAAGATCATCTCTCAGAATAATGGTGGACCTTTTTATAATTTATGATATCAGGAAAATAATGCACTACTGTGCTTTTGATTCATCCACAGTCAATTTCATACTATCTCATAATAGTGCGGAGCATATCCAAGGGAGTATTTCTCTTCAGTCTTTTGTTGTAGCCATCTTAGCAGACTGAACCTTTCCAACACTGATTTCTGGACAACCGCTCGCTGTTGTCAAGAAATGTCACAGTCACCTTAGTTTGGGTTACACAATAAATCACTAGAAAAAATGACAACATAAAATACCACCTTCTGAGCAGACAGTACAAACACAAAAAAGGTTTTTATGTATTTTTCCAATTTAGGGAGGCAGGGTATCCCTAAATTTGTCGGTCATCCACCAGTCCACTCTTTTTTTTGTCAGTGGAGTATATAGAAAATGCATTTCCCTTTAGATTTCCTCTAACATGCATATAAGAAGCCACATTCAGCCTTTAAAATCAACAAAGGCTTTGGTGTCACTCTAGATCCACACAAAAAAAACAGCTTTCTCAGCAAACAGTTTAAAGATGTTGTTGGAAGAGAAGGAGAGAAGGGCAACTTTAAAGTGAGGAAAGATGAAATATGTAAGAGGAAACAAAAAGACAAAATACTTGCAAAATATCTTATGTGTCTGTGTAGATTATGGTATGGTAGTCATGGTAGTTCTATGTGCTCAAGTTGAAGGCAACTGGACTACTTTGTTGAAGATGTTTAAGAATTCACACCTTGGCTCATTTGACCGTAATGGCTCACATGATTAAAGGGTAGATCGACAGCACTCAGGACAGTCGGCAAGGCACCAACACCACTACAGTTTAAATATGTGGGACTTCCCATCAGCTGCTAGAGCTTTCAGATAAGAGGTGAAATGTCTTCAACAATTTGAAAAAGAAATCGAGTTGCCTTCAACTCAAGCACTTAGAAAACCTTATAGTAAGGATTTCCTGAAAGTTGGTCATGACAAACTGCCTAAAAATCAACATTCCTATAAACATGTCAATTGTTGTCATCATAACAGGCTTGATCATCCACGAGGGGGCAGCAGTGTACAACGTGTTTATGCGCTGGCGAGCAGTGAACCTCCACTGGGATGTTCAGAGCTATGACAAGGCCAAGGACATGGAGGAGACGAGCACTGGTCACTCTTCGCTGGCCCCCAGGACACTTTGGTTGCCTCTGGCCACCTTTGGGCCCAGCGGCCCCTTACACCCGACCCAGCTGAGATCACATCCATGGACTTGCCTGTGTTTGGCACCCTTTTGCCACAGAATGGTACCCCGAAACAACCTCAGCCAGGACAGTGACTCGGGAGAGGTTGTTATTCGTGTAACATCGGTATAAACTCCAAGCAGTATTTGTGCAGAGACAAAACATCTGATGGGTTACATCTGGGAGTTAGAGTCTGAGCTGTGCTGCAAAGTTGTTTTTTGCAGATTTTTTCTGTGACTTAATACTTTTAATTATTTGAACTGTTTGTGCTGTCTGGGGCTGGTCCTCAAACCAATCTAATACCTTCAGTAACCCACATTTTTGTGTTGGTGCCTTTGTTTTTACTCGAAGATATAACACATTTTATTTTGTGACAGAGACATGCGCCACCCTCACATAAATCGTTTTTTTTCTGTAGTTTTCCTTTTAAACCGTTGCGCGGCACTCATGTCATGTGGAATTGAATGAAGTGATGGGATTATCCAGATTACAACTCTAAGGCAAAACATCAGACATGGTTTTGGATCACAGGGTTGTCTGTTCAAGGGTTGAGGAATACTGTACACAGCCAATATCCTCTCTCTCTCTTTCTATCTCTCTCATATATCTCTGCTCTAATATGGCATATAGAAAGTATGGTGTCATAGTCTCAAGCCACCCTTAATTTCTTTAGGTTTTGTTAGGAAAATGTGAAATAAGTGCAGTGATTTATTAAAATAAGTGCAAACATAGATGGAAATACAGGATATAAAGCAAAAAAACAAAACATATTTTCTACAATTCTAACAAGCTTGAAAGTCAATAATTGGTTTGACATTTCTTTTTCAACACAGCCAGAACTTTCTTAGACAAGCTTACTTACCTCTTGTAATTTCTTTAAGTAGCATTCAGCAGTAGAGTTCCAGACTTCTGGAAAAGCCATTCAGAGTTCTTCTTTGGATGTTGGCTGCCTTTTTTCTTCCATTTACTCTGATGATTCAACATTGCTTCAATAATGTTGAAGTCAAGGCTCTGGGGAGGCCAATCCATGATTGATAGTGTTGGCAGTGTGTCTGGAAACAGTTTCATGCTGAAAAATGATCAGAAGCTTTGCAGATGGTATTCATGGTAAAATAAATCTGATGGTAGACTTCTACATTCAAAATTCAATACATTTAGACAACATCCACCGGCTGAAATGCAGACCCAAATTATGACAGCGCCTCCACCATGATTTACAGATGGCTATAGACGCCCTTGTAAATACTGAATGATTTGAAACAAACATTTTACATTTGAAACTCGATAAGAACTGTTGCCACTGATTTTCAGTCCAGTTCTTGTGTAATTTTCATACCTCAGCCTTTTCTCCCTGTATATGACTTTCAGATACTGTTCATCTGCTGTATATAGATTTTTTTCTGCAACTTATTCTTTTGTCCTCCACTTTTCTCAGTTTTCTCAAATTTCTTCAAATGCTGAGATATACCAAATTATCAGCTAATAGTTCTTTGGAAATCACCTCCTTGGTGCAAAAATACTATTACCATAATAGTATCTATACTAATACTATTTTTCTGTGTTGTCTATGGCATTATTTGTAGATTGACCTAAAGACATCACAACAAATGATGTATTTTTGGGAGAGGTTCCTAGTTTCAAAGTGTCTAAAGATACAATTTAAAATGGTATCTTAGATGCCTTTTTTAATGCTCTAATGATTCATAGGTCAGTGGAAAATGGCTCAACAACAACAAAATTTATCTGAAAATTTTCTGGTACAAGAACTGGAGTGAAAATAATGAAAAAGCAGTCAATGTCCAAAGACGAATTTTGAAAGACCTTACAAAGACCCTACAAGTATAAGGAAGTCTGGTTCCTTGGAAGCAAAATATAAGGAAAAATATAAAAAAGATGAGATGATGACCCAAATTCAACTGGGACAGTAATTTGTTTAGTTGGCTTAGAGTTTTTAATTGGTACACAATTTACACTAAAACCTGAGGATGCAGTAGTCATTAAACATCCAAAAGGATGGAAGGGGAAAAGAGATGTTTCTATTTCTAGCGCGGAAATTTTTATCACTCTTACATGGATATTGCCAGGCTTTGATAAGACTGAAGACAAAGTGAATTTTATGAACTTTTTTCAAGAAGTAAGTCTTCCAATATGGGAGCCATATAGGCATCACCCTCAATTTATTTTCTTCTTCTTCTTCTTTGGTCGGCTATTTTTGGACACACTGCCAGCTGCTGAAAATCAGCAGTAATTGCTGATGAGTTTCCTTACAGTGTTACAAGGTACTGTTATTAAGAAAACATACTACTATTGGCACATAAACTGGATTAAAATTAGCATTCATGCATGCTAATGTTCAGTGTATTAAGAAGCATTTAAAAGTGCTGTATTGTTAATGCATCATTGCAGGAATGCTAACACAAAGATGTTCTAGGTTCAGAGCTGTACTTAGGAAGGATGTATAGTTTTTAATTTCAAGCAAGGTCTTTGAGCTTTGTAACTGTACAACCAGATGTCCTGCTTTATGTTTTATGCCGATAAAAGGATTTGACAGACAGGGATGCAGGAATTATGACACATTTCATATGAGCACAAAAACCTGATGTCAAAATGATACTGAAGTTTTTATTTAAAAAAAAAAAAAAAAAAAAAAAGATCCAGCAAATATTTAATGCTGGTCAAGGATGTGATTCTTGCTTTGGGTATAAGACGTCCAAATCCTGGATGAGCCCCCATTATGTTACACTCAGTCCTAGAAAAATCATAGGCATAGCATAAAAAGTGAAAAGTAGCATTTTTCTCCAATCTAAAGGACTGAAGAGTGCCACAGCAGAATTGCACTCCAGAAAGAAGACATTTATTTATCTATTAATGTAGACAATATCAGGGTGTGCACGAGGCCAAAGAAAAAGAAAAATGCTTCCGACACCTATGCTTCCTGGAGGGAATGTCTAAGATAAATTTTAGACATAAATAACTAGATCTCTATCCGCTCTAGAAATGGCTTTCTATGCTTATAAATTCTTAGGAGGAAGGAGGCGAGAGGCCGGCCTAATAGGTCTCTAATTTAAAGGAGCTGCCATCAGTCTCCCATCCAATCACCAGGTGCCACATAGAACGCAACATAATGGGTAAGCAGAAATGGTTGGACCCAGGGAGGAAGGGGCAGACACCCAATGTACATAAACACAATTTAAATTATGACATGGAGCCATAACGTGATTCCCCCCTCTGCCCCATTTTTTAAAATTTCATTATCATTCATAACATTTCCAGTGCTGGTATAAGCTGGCAAAGTGACATCTGTTCAGCATGGCAGTGTTTGCCTCAAAGGACTGATGCTCAGATGGTTTGTGCCAGTATAAATATAGCTATTGGAAATTGTGTTTTTCCCTGTCTGTAAACCATTCTTTTAAGCTTCCATGAGCCCTGTGATATTTGGGCCATGGGGTAATCTGTTCTTGACCTACGAGTCATTTAATTTTTTTTTGGTGCCTTAGGAGGCTGGGTGTCGACGTTGCAATGCGCAGCACAGAAATGACTTGAATGTGACTTTTGCTGTTGGCTGTATTTCTATTTGTTTTGACTGTAACATGGATGTAATGTATAAAGAATATTTATAGATACAGAGCTGTGCGAGTTATTTGCCTGATGTCATATTGGTTTTGAGTATCTGCTGCAGGATGCCATGTGTGTGGCATCTTTACAAAAGATGAAGTCAAGCCCCCAATGATCAAAGGTATCATTCTTTCTAGGCCAAAGAGTACTACTGCATATTGTCACAGAAATTTTATTTATGACAGCTGGGCTGGTGACATTATTGTCGTGGACAGATGTGGAATCATCCTTGGGAACACTGATCAGACAGTGTAACATCAATAAACTGAGGTGGCAAAATATCAGACATTCTTCACTTAAGTAGAAGTACAGATACTGGTGTTGAAATAATAACAGTGAAGTACTGATGCAATGTGTTTACTCAAGTAAAATTGAAAAAGTACAAGCTCAGAAATGTACTTAAAGTAAAAGTAAAAATAAAAAGCAGTAACCTAACATTGACCATGAACACCACAGCTGCTCTGCCCCAGTCCAACTTAGTGCATTGCTGTAAACCTCACTAGGGTTAGCAAAATTAGCTTTAAAATTCCAATTTGTCAGATGTCATTGTGCAGTCCTTACCTTTAAAAATAATCCCTCTTCTGTCCTGTCTTCTTACCTCTGTCTTCATCTCTGTGTGATCTCACATTCTTGTCTCTGCAGCTTTATGTTTAGCTAGCAGATACAATCTGTGACAAACTACACTGAAACATTTCGTGTGTTTGCTGATATTAGCTGAGCTGTTAGAACCGTTGCATTTTAAATTACCTGCCACTTAAAAAAATGTTACTCCATTTATGCTTCTGCAGTGCTAGCTACATGCTGAAGTACTATGATCACAACTAATTGACATCTGCAACAAAAGCGCTGTTCCAGATTGTTCTAGTTAGGTTGCGTTTACTACTGATCTTATATCTAGATCTATCTGTATATCTATACCTAGGTAGCAGCTGGATAGCGTAGTGGTAAGACTACATGCTTTTGGAGTGAGAGTCGCAAGTTCAATTCAACATTTGGCTCTCACGGCTAGAGATTGGCGAGGTACGACACACATGCTACGGCAAGGGGGAGCCAGGACGACAGGTCAGGGGGGAGATATCATCACCCCCAACCAAGATTAGGAACCAAGCCTCAAGTGCTGATGGAAGTTAAGTGGGAGAGGAACTGACTTACCTGGTAAAGATAGGATCATGGTGAAGCTTGCAAACCTGGATCGCTGCGTAACCAGTTTCTGAAGTGAAGTACCCTCAAGATCTACTAGACGAGGTGAGATATATACATGGTGATGATAAGTAAGAAAGACAAAAAAGTGTAGGTTTTGTTGGAGACATGGACTGGCTTTGAGTTTTACAGCTTCATTCTTTGATGCGAGGTTGACTGGATTGTGGGCGCCAGCAGCTTTAGCCACTGTTGTCACCCCTACTTTCTTCAACACCACCAGTCGTTTTAAGCTTCAGCAACAACAAAAGAACAACAAAACACTCGTAGACCAAAAGTGTAACCATTTATTGTTAGATTCATCAGTTCAGCACACAACACCTAATACAGCTAGGAGAACCCCCCCCCACCCCCACTAAACATTGTGTCAAAGATCCACTGTCAGATAGTTGTTTGGAGAAAAATACAAGATTTGTTAGCTTGGGAAAACTGCCATCTGATCAGGATTCAGGAGAAAGAAAAAAATAAGGCAAAGACTTACAATATAAAATGTACAGCCACGTGATTATAGTATATATAACATTGCACTTAAACCAAGAAAAAAAGAACCCACTACATGGAAGAAAAAAAAAAGTGTACATCATATACAACAAGGCACTGTGGAGGAAACCTGCACAAGCATCTTTGGATGGATCTGCCGCCCGCGGAGCTCCAGTGAAACATTTTTAGGAATGTTACACTGCAAACAGTCCAGCTGAACAAGCCATTCAAGCTAAATCGTGACAGATTACACTGAAATACGATGATCACTTCTTTATAATGCCTAAACTATTGTGGTTCCAGCTGCTTTACGGGATAACATGTAATAGCTTTTTTGAATTTGTAAGTGCTTTTTGTAGAGAGGCAACAGAAAGAAAAAAATATCTGCACCTTTTTTTTAAAAATATATTCC
>VUQG01040140.1:0-11938 GCA_015106755.1 Etia nguti
CTACATTTCACGTATGAAAACAGGAGATTTTCCTTTGACTCTGCAGAAGAGGCATTGAAAGTGGTATCAGCAATAGGAGCATCACGTGAGTAAACATGCGGATTACCTACAACATAACAACTGTCTGCTGCTTCAAGTGGTGTGACGAAAGTTGACCATAACACTCAGTGACTGTTTTTCACCATGTTATTCTGAAAAATAAAAGAAGAAATGTGGCAACATCTATCAGCACATTGGAGGTCTTGTTGGGGGCTTGCCAGGTGCATATGTGGATGCGAGGTGTTTCATCTCTCTTCAAAGTGCGCCCACAACGGGTGTTGTTTCCTCCCAATCTTCGGGAGCAAGGACTACTTTTTGGGACTGTTCTACCCCAGTTTTCGGGATGGTATAAATTGTTTCTACAGGATTATAATTTCTCAGTACCCAGATGTTTGTTTTTGTTTATGTTCTGTTTTTGTTTGAGCAGATCTGAGCACAGTCTGTCTTATAAGTTAATTTATGAGGCTGATACTTTTACTGTCGCTACCACACTGCATAATTTAAATAACCAGGTCCTGTAATGAGTGATTTAAAGTATGTCTCTCTGACTGTAAAAGGGATAAACAATGTTATTAAACGTAAGAAAATTTTGACCTGGTTCAAAAAGGAGAAAACTAACATTGCTCTTCTGCAAGAAACTCACCTTTCAGATTTGGAACATCTAAAACTCAAGAGAGAATGGGTGGGACAGGTATACTATTCTTCCTTTTCATCAAGTAAGAGAGGGGTTTCAATTTTAATTCATAAAAATACCCCATTTGTTCTTACAAAGTGTATTAAAGATGATCAGGGTAGATTTGTTATTATAATAGGACGTTTATATGGGGAATGTGTTTTGATTGGCTGTATCTATGCTCCTAATGTACAGTATATCAGGAAAATTTTTATTCAAAACTTTTAACAGAAATGTTTGCTAATTTGATCACATTTAGTGTTCTTGCAGGAGATTTTAATTGCACCATAGACCCAGAAATGGATCAAAATCCACCACCCAAAAATTCAGTATCCAGAATGCGGGAGGCCACCAAGGGGTTGTGTTCTGACTTGCAGCTGGTAGATGTATGGAGAACTCTTCATGCAGGTGAAAAAGATTTCACTTTTTATTCAAATCCACATAAGAGTTTCTCCCGTATTGATTATTTCCTTGTCTCGAGGGAGGTCCTTGACAGAGTTATTGTTTGTGATACTGGCACGCGTATACTGTCTGATAATGCAGATGTCCACTTAAATATTTCACCTCCTCAAGCTCACCCAACCTCACGTGATTGGCTAATAAATCCATCACTGTTAAATAATTCCATGTTTTGGACTTATATAAAAGAACAAATTGAACTTTTTCTACTGACAAATGATAATGAAAACACAAATCCTTCTACCCTCTGGGAGACACTGAAGGCATTTCTTATGTGGTGCTATAATTTCATACAGTATAGCGAAAAATAATAATAATAATAATAATAATGTAAAAAAGAAAAAATCTTTAAAACAACAAATGGACCTAGAAAAAAAATGTGCAAATTTAGAAAATTCACTTAAAACAAATTTTTCACGTGACGTACTGAAAAAACCGAAGCCACTAGATCAGCACTGAATCAACTTTTGACTCAAAAAGCAGAGGCCAGCATATTCTATGCCAGGCATAGACTGTTTGAGATAGCAGACAAACCTGGGCGGCTATTGGCACGTCTGGCTGCTGGGAAACTAGAATCTCATGCTATAATCTCATTAAAAGATGACAAAGGTCAGAACTTTTATGAAAGTAATAAGCTGGTTAAACTAATGAAAATTTTTTAACAAACAATTATACACGTCTGAAAATACAGCCACATTAGGTGATACCCAAAATTTTTTACATAAACTTAATTTACCAACTTTGTCTGAAAGCGATCGAACTCTTCTTGGTGAACCAATAACAAAAGAAGAAGTGGTGGCAGCAATTAAATCTATTCAAGGAGGGAAAGCCCCTGGTCCAGATGGCTTTGGCCCAGATTTCTATAAATTTTTCCAGGATCAAGTAGCTATACCCCTCTTAAACATGTATTTGCATTCTATTAAAAGGGGAAGCCTTCCCAATACACTGTACTCTGCGAACATATCGTTATTCTATGAGAAGGACAAACCAGTTGATCAATGTGCTTCCTATCGCCCAATTAGTCTAATAAATGTAGACAGCAAAATTTTGTCCAAAATACTGTCTAACAGACTAGAGAAATATCTCCCAAAGCTTATTAAGGCAGATCAGACTGGCTTTATCAAGAAAAGAGTATCATTTACAAACATGAGAAAATTACTGAATATTATAGAACACTCCAATGTCCAAAACTCAAGGACTTGTTGTGTCACTTGACGCGGCTTCGTCGAGTGAACATATTTGTTTGAAATTTGGCTTGGGCAGGGGCTTTATAGACATGGTCAGATTGTTATATGTCACGCCAAGAGCATGTCTTGTAGTTAATGGTATTAAATCCTCAGAATTTCGTCTACAGAGATCAACAGAGACATGGGGACCCCATTTTACCATTAATTTTTGCTTTAGCAATTGACCCACTGGCTGAGGCCATTAGAAATAATCAAAGTATATCTGGATACCAAATTGAAGGGTTTGAATTTAAAATTTTACTGTACGCAGATGATGTTCTGTTGTTTGTCACTAATCCTGAGGATTCCATACCTTTTGTAATGTCTACTATAGAAACCTTTGGACATTTGTCTGGTTATAAGGTTAACATGAACAAAACTATTGCTATGCCATTGGGAAATTTGCGTATGACATGTAATATCCCATTTACCTGGTCTGTTTCTGGATTTAAGTACTTGGGGATATACATCTCACCTAATATAAAAACTATAATGAAAGAGAATATAGACATAGTTCATAAAAGCTTCAAAAAAGATCTTTCTAGATGGATGGATCTTCCGGTTTCCTGGATGGGGAGAATACATTTAATAAAAATGGATGTGTTGCCACGGCTTTTATATCCTTTACAAATGCTCCCAATAAGTCTTACCAGGAAAACTGTAAGAGAAATTGAAAAAGACCTGTCAAAGTTTATTTGGAGGGGTAAGAAACCCAGATTAAGTATGAAAAGCTGCCCAAAGATAAAGGGGGTCTTTTAAGTGAACTAGTGAGTAAATATATTAAAAAACATAACAAAGTAATGATCGATACTTATATAAAAACATGGCGTGATATGAACAAATACACTGAAAGTAACCCTATAATGAGTTATCTAACACCTTTTATAAATAATCGGCACTTTACACCTGGAATGAAAAGTGCAGTATTTCAGAGATGGCTTGGTGCAGGAATAGGTGTGGTTGGTGATCTGTTTAATGGGAATGTCTGTATGTCTTTTGAGCAGGTCCAAAAGAAATATGGAATACATCAAAAGGATTTTTTTGCATTTTTACAGGCTCGTCATTTCATTACTTCAAATTTTGATGCTTTTCACAATACAATGCAACTCGGACCCAATGAAAAACATTTTTTTACATTTAAATTCAGATAAAAGTACTATAAGACAGTTCTATAATACATTACAAGGCCATAACAAACATAATATTGGAAAACTTATCAGGAGTTGGGAGGGAGACCTCCAGTGTCATTGTGATGATTATGCCTGGAGTGAGTGCATACAATCTGCGGATTCTTTATTTCTTAATAACAGATTTAAAGAAATACAATATAAAATTTACACAGACAGTATTGAACGCCTACTTTTCTGAATAAAATTGATCCGAGTAGGTCAATACAATGTCCTAAATGTCAATCTGCAATGCGGACCTACTTGCATTGTCTTTGGACCTGTTCAAAAATATCAAAATTCTGGCTCTGTGTAACAAAAGAATTAAAGGGTATATTTAAATGCAGAATACAAAAAGATCCAGCTCAGTATTTATTGGGGCTGCCAACTCTGAACAAATTTCCAGACAAAAACAAATATAAATTACTATGTAAATTATTGTTCTTGGCAAGAAAATGTATTCTTTTCAATTGGATCAATGAAAAACCACCAACAATAACTGCTATAAAGAAATCTTCAGAGTCTTACCAATGGAAAGACTGAATGCAAAATTAAAAGGTAATGATGATATCTTTATGGATATATGGTGTCCTCTAATGGAATACTTACCTGATGATCTGAGGGAAACTATAGTGAGAGGGGCAGGCCCACTTCAATGGCAGGTCGGGTTTCTCAGATCAAAGGTGTAAACGGGTGGTAGACACAATTATTTACTGTACTGTTTGTGTTTTTCTTTTACTTGGCTCATACTGCTTAGTGTGTTGTTGTTTGTTTGGGGTTGGGGTTTTTTTTGTTTTTGTTTTTTTTTGTTATGTCAAAAAATCCAAATAAAGAGATTAATATATATATAAAAAAAATAATAGGTGAAAACACCTTTAGATCATTAGCACACACGATATGCAGTATTGTTTACAGACAATGTTTCAAGAATACAAGATATTATTGTGATATTCACAATTGTAGTATTATTATTGTTATATTCATGTGAAGGACAGATTTCACATGTTGTTCTGTTTATAATCTAATGAGTTTCACAAATAAAATACTGAAGAATACATATACTAAACATAAACTTTAGATCATAAATCATCATACATACCTTCAGTGGAACGTTCCACGCAATAAATACATTTTTCTTGTATTCATCTAACCAGATATCTGCCACCCTCAGAGCATTTCTTCTCATGGCAGGGCTGAGATCACGTGCATATGGTTTATGGGCCCTCTCGATGTGGGCTATCCTCGAGCAGGGCACAACCTCTATACTTCCTCCGCACAGCCACACCTGAGTAGACACAGATCAGATGGCCGTGATCCGCAAATCTTCAACCTTAAACAGTTTAAAAGCGTGGACTATAATATTATTACTAATAACTTACACGAATTCCAAGTTCAACATTTTCCCCACCATAAACCGTCATCCCACCATCCAGCCCACCAATTTCTCCAAGAAAAGCTCTGTCTGCTGCAAAGATTCCCATAACAGAGGGACTCCTGTGCAAAAACCAACACATCAGGTTTTTTTCCAACAATTTTCTACCTATATTGTTTGCAATGTAATGTCAAATAGAACAGACTAAGACACCAGACATAAGCAATATTTCACTGTGGAACAACAATAGATTTTCCACTGGTGCCTGAGATAAATTTTGTGATGCTGTCTCTATCGCCTCTCTTTCGCCCTCACGTACTTCCCTGGTTGTGATTCATCCATCTTGTTTACCCACTCAGAGCTAAAGGGCTCGTATGTGCACCACATTGCCCAATCAAAGCCATGAGAAAATGGGATATATCTTTCCATGTGTAGGTCATCAAAATGGACCTTATCAAAGACAGGGGACACTACAACAGTCCTGTCAGCTTTGATCCTGTCCAGCAAAGGTTCTGCCCTGCAGAAGAGAAACAAATAAAACACCAATGATCTCAAGAGAACTTTCCAGTATGCCATTTTTCTGTTAATAAGATTTCATCGAAGATGACCAAGATCATTTTTATCTGAACTTGAAGTGCTAGCAAAATAAATAACTCATTAAATAAGCAGGGAAATGGGTACTTCAGATTGGTGGAGGAACTGTTTCTCCACTGCCTTCCTACTTTACTTTTGTTTTCCTGGAAAAAAACAAAAATAAACGCTAAAGTTATAACATGTACTTACCATCCTTCTGTGGCTTCAACATGGGCATCTAAAATGGCCACAACGTCAGCTGTGGCATGCTCCCAACCAGATATCCGGGACTGTGATAAGCCCATTTGTTGCGTATGTCTCACTTTCTTCATGAGTCCGGGGCTCTCTTTGTTAATTTGATCTATGTAGTCTTGTAAGGGTTTTCCAAGGTCATCTGGAATTGAAATAGAGATCAAATAGAGATGAAATAGAGACAAAGCTGATGTAGGTCAAATACTGAGTGGCATTAGTGAGGACTATCTTTGTAAGCTTACTGTAATTGCTATAGTCATCCACCAGAATGATTTCTTTCAGCAGCTGCTTTGGAGTGTGGGTGATAATACTTCGTATTGCCCTCTTAATGACAGACAGGGCCTCATTTATGTAGATCAGTATCACACTGATGCTCGGCAGATCTTTGGGATATTTCTTTGCCAGACATCTAAATGGTGTGAGATGGTGTATATTGGATTGACAAAATTGGAATTTACAGCAAAAATTAAAAAAATAAATAAAAATACTTGACCGTCACACATCTCATTAACAAAATGTACCTGCTATCTCTTGTATCTTGAAGCTTCCTGTCAAGGGGCAGCTGGTTACTCAGGAAGGCATTGTATCCATAAATCTGAAACAGACCTTCAACTTCCATCTGCTCTTGTTCTGTCAGGCCATCTCCCCACTTGGTAAACAGGATGGAGTTTGAGTATAACTTTGGCATAACGATCTTCTCTTCTTCTTTTTAAAATGGAATTTGTGAAATTCTTTTGACCTGATACCTCGATTAGCTTTGCTTTTGTGGAGGTTGAAAAATAGAAGGATGAGAACTGTTATTCATTGTTGGGGGATCCCAAAAGAAGAAGACATTGGCTAAAAGGATTGTTTGGATAATGTCACTTATCAAGTGCTCTTCAAAAACTTGTCATACAGATCAAATCTAGCATGCATCGTTCCCCTTTTGGGTTCCTAACATTGAAAAAGAAAAAATAGTCATTTTACCTGAGTTTGCCATTAAAACAACAGTCCACCTTCATCATGGCCATACTTTTTTATAATTAAATACAACAAACAAAACATGAAAAATAAAGCAATGTCTATAACAATGAAAAATGGGTGAATATGCTTGAAAAGCAATGCCATATAAGATGGACAAAGCTGTGTTTAATAGCAAAATTCATCAAGAAAACTATACATGAGAAGCCTTAGAGGACAGTTCTTTATTTATGTACAAAATAGCATTAAAGAAAAAGCACCGAAAGGAGATTTCTCATTGGTTGCAACCCTCATAGTTGACAGTCATGGCTTGCTCTGTCTCATTCAGTTCTGCTTTCAGGTAATGGAAGCAGTGGTGGCAACGTAGAATCTCAATAGCCTTTTGCTCTACATTGGAAGCAAATCCTCCAGACCAACCACCAACCAACACCAACATGATTTGGCCTTTACAGAGTAACTATTCATAAAAAAGAGAGCCATGAGATTGGGAGCATAAATTTACTTTTGACAAACATACATTTCTTGTGAATGGTGCATTTTTACAATGTGATAGCTAATAATAAGTTACACTATTTCACTGAAGGGTAACTTTATCAGTAATGTTGAAAAGAAGTCAGTGTGTGAGAACGAGCACTTTGAAACTGATACTCACTCAGTTTGTTTAGAGTCTGTTCAATCCTGTCCAGTTTTCTCCTTACAAGTTCTTGGTCAGCTACTCCCTCAGGAATACATTTTCCTGGTTTACAACTTCTATTTGTGTAGATGATGAAAATGTATAGTGACAACAAAAATGATCCAATTATTCCAACTCTTCGTATGTTTACCTTCATTGTGTTTTCTCACAGAGAATCACAATGTAATTCTGTGCTCTGCGGCATTTCAGCCTTCTGTGTCTGTCTGAACGGGCTTTAAAACTCAAGCTGTATAATAAAGCATATCTTATCTTAAAGATTAAACATTTCTGAAAGAAAAAAAAGCTCACACAGCTATTAAATAGTCTTTTACTGACGTAAAGGTGCAGAGGTGATGCCAACAACAGTTATCAGGCTAACAATAAAGGTTTCAAAGTACACTCAGTTAATTTCATGTGCTTGTAAAACTTACTCAGCCTCCTTTGTTTTACATGAATTCACTGTGGTTGTAATTGATATCAAAATATTAGTACATTTAGGATAAAGAAAAGCCCTAAAGCATTAAATATTACAGATAAGCTTATGCTTTTTGTGGTCTGTTTCTATTTTTCCTCACTTGTCACTTCTTTATCCTTCTGTATCACCTTACCTTCCCCATTAGCTTTGTACTTTCATACTTCTTGCTAAATTGCTTAGTTCCACTGACATTTAGACCCACCGTGCTTTTTTTTACTGTCCTGATTAGGAATCTTCTCAGGGGTTAGTACTACCACATCATGAACACTCCACCTTTATAATGGCCATACTTTAATGGTTAAATACAAAAACCAAAATTTCAACACAGTAAAGCAATAAAATGGGTGTGAAAATAAAAATGAAAATCTAAGTCACATGGTTATTGTAAGAGGGCCTCGGTGGAAGAAGAACACTTGGAAGCCGGAACTCTCTTCACTCAGTTTGCAGTTTATTTACAGGCGCCGATAACAAGGCAGCTCAGGTTGGTGGTATGAACAACAAAAGAAGAAAACTATACAAAAGCAAACTTACAGCCAAGCCCATGGCTATTAGTCTACTAGCCAGCACTTCAGTCCTACAGTGCAATTTTGCACAGGCCCAGGCTTATAAAGCTTAAACCTCTTTGCAGAACAAACCAAGCAAGCATTAATCTGTTAAATGTCATAATAGATGTTTTTACACAAAAGCAGGACAAAGACATTCTAGTTATCAATTCTGTGGCTTTTACAAAAAGAATCACAAACACAAAAGTTTGCTTGCAGTGTGACTAAAAGGTTATTTGAATAGAGACTGAAAATCTCCCCCTGCTGGTCAAAACCTTTATTGTCATTTAACTGTTTGTGATGGCCACTTGACTCCCTCGCAACAGTGTCAGCATTGAAATAATCACTGCCAGGAACAGAAATAAAAACACAGTAATTTGATTTTGTGTGGTTCATTCATTCATCTAATCTGTTTCTGATGAATGTGTAGGTAATGCAACAGAAGTCTAACAGTGCCAAAATAACTTGTCAGTATGATTTCAGTCATTCTTTAAATAAATCTAATAGGACATGAGATTTTTATGTTAAAAGCTGTTGCAGTGTTTTCAAAAGATGGGGCTGCTTGCACTTATGAATGCTGTGCTGACTTTTCTTTATTAAGAAATAAAAAATGTTTCCACTGTGCTTGGACTCACCAGTTTTTCTTTATGGAAACCTCTGTAGCTTTGGAGAAAACCCTTAAACCCTTTCAAACGAGGACGCAGGTGTGCACAAGTATCCTACAGCCAGCCTGTACAGGTCTGGATATATGTCTAGTGTCTAGTAGTTATCTAGGTAGTTACCTTGTTTTTGTCAGAAGTCAGGAGAATGGACAGAGTAAACCAAGAATAACTCAGTCACTTGTTACAAACAAGGTATGCAGAAGAGCACCTATAAACACAACAGATGGAACAGAGATGGTCTACAGCATCAGAAGACCATGCCAGGTGCCACTTCTGTCAACTGTCTCACATGGACTCACTAAAATTGGACAATAGAACGATGGAAAAATGCTGTACTCCAACAGCCTTCACAGTCACCAGATCTCAGTCCATTACAGCACGTTTGGGATGTGGTTGAAGGGGAAATTTGGATGAGCAGCTGACAAATCTGCAGCAACTGTGTGATGCTATGTCAGTATGGAGCAAAATCAATTGCGAATGCTTTGAGCACCTAAACAAATTTATGCCATGAAGAATTAAGGCAGCTCTGAAGGCAAAAGTGGGTCTAACCTTGTATTTGCAAGGTGTAACTAATAAAGTGGCCAATGAGTACATATGTATATGAAGTAATTTGATTGAAAACACTGATGCAGTGCTGGGCCACATGCTGGAAAGTGAAGACATTGAAGGAAGAAGTGCATCACCACAAATATCTTTAGCAGTGAAGTAAAAATAACAGCATTGTGTATAAAAACAATGAGAAAGGCTAATGTGGGTGAAGAAAAGTTTCACAGATTTAAAAATGCTGGCAGTAGCCAGTGGTACCTCTCGGCCTCCTAGTGGTTACACCTATAGTATGCATATGAAAATCCTATGTCACCTTGTTCTGAAGTTATCGCATTCAGAGTTTCACCTACAGCATGAATTTGAAACTTTGTTCTCGAGTTATCGCATTCACACACTTGTGTGCCCACATTGCCCGCCTGGCAGGGTGACGACAATACCCCATCTGCCTTTTACAGCTGAGGGGTAAAAACTGCATGGAGAATAGATAAAATGACTTTTCTGCCGTGAGGAGAGTTTTATCCATTTATCCATTTCTGTACTGGGGGAACATATATAGATGAGAACCGGAAGGAGTGTGTTTTGAGGCGTGGTCCCGCTCCTGAAATTCCGATACTTTATCTCCAATTAGATCTACTGCAGTTGACCTGCTTTTAGTCTCCCTTTTGTCTGGATTGATAATAAATCTTCTAAGGGGCTGGTACTGTCACTAAAACACCCCACCTTCATCATGGTCATACTTTTTATGATTAAATACAACAACCAAAACATGAGCATGGTAAAGCAATGTCTATGAAAATGAAAAATGTGTGAATATGCTTGAAAAGCAGTGCCATACAAGACCGACTAAGAGTGTTTAATGACAATATTCACCAAGAAAACTAAACATGAGGCACATTAGAGGATAATTCTTTATTTATGTACAGAATAGAGTTAAAGACAAAGCATTGAAAGGAGATTTCTGATTGGTTGCCTTAATAGTTGACGGTCTTTGCCGGCTTCGTCTCATCCAGTTCTGCTTCCAGGTAACGGAAGCGGCGGTGGCGACGCAAAATCTCAATAGCCTTTTGCTCTACACTGGAAGCAGTGATGCCGAGATCCTCCAGACCTGGGAGTCCCGGATACTTCAGGTCTGTTGTGTGAAACTAGAAAATGGGAGCACAGTACAGAATTCTAACTTTGTTATAGATTATCTTGAAAAAGCACCTTGGTACAATGCTGAGGGGGGAATTCACACCAGCTATCAGCCTATATCAGATATTTGGCAGTCTTACCCTATCCACTTTGTCTGGGGTTGTCCAGGGCTCAAAAGGATTCATTGCAAACAACTGGGCAGCCAGACTGGAAAAAAAAAAAAGAACACAGGCCAACTTATGAGTAAACCATCTTTTATAACATTGGTACACAAGTTTTGATAACTAGTACTTCAACATATCTATCTGCATAGCATGAAGTGGTTGTTCTGTATTTTTATTCTCCTAAATTAATCTGGATGGCATTACTTTGGCCTTCAGTAACATTGTGAGAAATCTTGGAATGATTTTGGACCATATGTCCTTCAACATGCACATGAAGCATATATGTGGTACAGCTTTCCTTCATTTCCTCATTAATGCATAATTATCAGGTCCTGCCATATGTTAAAGATGATAATATCCTAATATTTTCTCAGACTCCTATCTTACTTGTGGTTAGTTTTTAAACATTTGATTAAAAAACAAGAATTGCTTAAAACTTTCCTTTTTGATAACGCTCACAGTTGGGACTAGATCAGGTGAGCCTTAACCATTCCTCAGTTATACTGCTGGGCTCTTCCTACGATGCACTGAACATTTCTCCTTCACAATCTATATGTTTAAATACCATACCATATATATTTAGTAATTTTTAAACTCTGTCCTCCATAGTGTGTCTTTTGTCCTACATACTGCCCTCTCACACCTGGAGAAGAGAGACACATATGTGAGAATGCTGTTTGTAGACTACAGCTCAGCATTCAATACCATCGCTCCCTCGAAGCTGGACAGGAAACTGCAGGATCTAGGACTGAGCAGCTCTCTCTGCAGCTGGATCCTTCACTTCCTGTCTGACAGACGCCAGGTGGTCAGACTGGGCAGCATCACCTCATCCCCCATCGTAATGAACACTGGTGCTCCACAGGGGTGTGTATTGAGCCCTCTCCTGTACTCACTCTACACCTACGACTGCACGGCCACTAGCAACTCCAACATCAATGTGAAGTATGCAGACGACACTACAGCGGTGGGTCTTATCACCAAAGGTGATGAGACAGCTTACAGGGAGGAGGTCAGCACCCTGACCC